>JAQFYC010001648.1:0-32199 GCA_034694165.1 Tomocerus mixtus | reverse complement strand
TCCATTTGCATTTTATCAGCATGATGATAAGTGCTACATACTTCTGTTTGCCAATGTGGGATTCCCGGGTATATGGGTTTGTGTTCCTCAGTGTCATAGAATGATTGCATGAAATTATTTGAGAAAATATTAAAATTCGCAGAGTAGGCGTGTGTCAAAATAATATGACATGCTTTTTCGCAATTGACGCCAAACATCTTGTAACGTAAGTACATTTTTGAAACGCTATACGCAGAATTCTCTGCACATGCTGAAACAAGGGGATCGTCGAATTTTTCAACAATCCGGCATAGTTGATGAGGACTCATGTTGGTGTGATCCTAAAATTATTAAAAACATAATAAAATTTAACTCCCTATATTTAAACATATAATAAAAATTTCATGAACCGAAATTTAATAGTCAAGAAATACCCAAGAAGCAACAACATTCTCAGGTTCGTTTATCATTGAAACGAGCTCGATTGTCTGATTAAATGTTTCTTTTATTAGTTTTGTAATATTCTTAATGTAGTAGTAATATTCCCATTCGTTGCCATCTTCCAACATGATTGCCCAATTTTTCATCCGACTAGGGGGACTCCAAATTGATGCAAAAATTTTGATGTCGGTATACTTAGACATGACTTTGTGCATTTTATTCCATGTGCAGCTGAAGGGAGCTGCACAGGAAATATTGTACTTATCTTTCGCAACTCTGGTTCGTATGACGTACGGAAATGTCTAAAAATAAATATGTTATTAGTATATCCACTGTACATATAATGTGAATTACTCAAAATGCTTGGAAATGTCAGAAAATATAAATAGCTGTATTTTTAAATTCATGAATACTGCTTCTGATTCAAAAATTACACTGCATACCGTAACTGCAAATCATTGTATATCCAATCAGCCACCTCAGCCATTACATTTTCATTTGCTTTAATAAAATGCTTAATTGCTCCTAGATGTACCCCAAAGCCTTCAAATGTAGCATCACATTCAGGAATATCGTCTTCCTTTGCTCCATACTGTAAATTAATATTTATTTTTAAAGACACTGAAAGAAACAACATCTGAAATTCCTTTTTGGCTAATATTTAATTACAGTGACACTTAATTTATCGCAAAAAGTGTACAACTATAGCACGGTTTTTATCTTACACAAGTTTTCCTACCATAACTACTTAATATCACTACTGTGGAGACTAAGACCGCCATAAAATTAGTATTCATTAATAAACCGTTAGTATTAAATGTCTATTTAGGTTCTGAATTATAGACCAAAGGAATGAGATGATGACGCAGAGGAAGAGAAAAATTTCAAAATTTTGTCCTGTTTTTTGTCGTTGTGTGTCTCGAATGCTCGTTAGTAGCCTAGACCGAACCACAGTTTTATTATGGTCTAGAATTTTGTGAAATGGATGTGAAGGGAATGAATGCAGCTATACAGCAAAATTACTTGTTGATCTAGAATCTATTTTAGTCGCTATCACAAAAGATTGATTGTTACAGATAATTGAGTTAGCTGCGTGATTAGAAATTATTGTGTTTAATATGCGACTAGGTCGATTACAAGTAAATTAGTCAAACACGCAAGATAGTAAATGGTTGTAATTTTTCATGGTGGATTCCATTGCATTGAACTTAATTGGACAATTAAATCAAAATCAGGAGTTCAGGTTAACTTAAGGCACGCACAAATATTTGGTCCTGGTATGCTTTTACTATTTATATTGTTTGCCTGTATATAGATTGATATGGAATTAGCATAAATTATTTATTCTCTGTTTGGTATAATCCTAAGCAGGTTCGAAGTATACAATGTGTTTTGCAAAATATAAATCCCAGAAATTACTGTATTATTAACTATTGCTATCTAGAGCCCAAACAACTATCCGTCGTAAGTGACTTTCTGCTAAATGTGTAAGTATCCTGTGAGAGATGAAAAAAGTATGAGATGGATTATTAGCCGGCCCGAGTGTGCGAGGCTGGCTTATGTAATCGTAATGTCTGTCTGTGTGTGTGTCATCACTGTAACTCACGAACGCAGTGACTTAGGAAGATGAAACTTGGTATACAGCATGTCCTGATGATGACTAGGAACCCTATTGAAAATGACCAAAATCGGTCCACTAGTTCCGGACATGTGACTGCTTATACTTTGTCTTCGTTTTCATAGAAAATCGAGAAATTGGGGCATCGAAATGTAATATACATATACTGCTGCCACGTTATTTCTATTTTGATAGTCGAAATAAAATAAAAAATGGCAAATGGAACAAAAGATTCTGCTTCTACTTGTACATGAAAGAAAAATGCATACCATGAAATACATTTTGCTGCTTTTACTTATACATGAACAATGTATTACATGCAATATATTTTGCTGTTTCCATCTACTGATGGATCCGAAGTAGTTCTTTTCACTCAGGATGGATTGCTATGGTGGCAACTAAGATTCTGAATAGTCACCCATATCCAGAAGAGCTTAGTAGGCAACGTTGCTTAACCTCAGCGACTGCAGCAACTTGCTTGCAAATGCGTTCTCGAGTTATCGTGCGGACCGACGGACGGACAGACGTTGCGATTACATAAGCCAGCGTCGCACACTCGGGCGGGCTAAAACACAATAAATCCCCAGTGGAGAATTATTGTGGCATGAAGAATTAGTTCGTCCTCTACGGCACATGTCTACACACACAAATCATAAATATTAAAATTAATATACATAAAAAATTCTACATTTACATTGTACACACTGTGGGTGCTTATCTATATTAACTAGTATACATATATATTATGACCACGGCATGTTCAATAACTTCCTCGTTGAGAAATCCCAAGGAAAAAAAAAGCAAACGGGCGAAATAGGTCAATGCCATTCACAGAATAGCAGAATTGATCCCAACTTTCTTTGGAAAGGAAAGCCTTTGTGCCGATTAAACGAATTCTTATTTATGTTTGTCTGCGACAAATGATTTTCTTGACGTGTGCCAAAACAATTGTCTGAGCTTGAAAGAAATACAGACTAATTTTAGACTTCAATTGCATCTAAGTAAGTAACTCAGGTTAAAAAATGTAAGAGTAAATACATTCAACTTATCTCATCCGCTCATTGTCACTCCTTTTAATTAATTTACATCCCAATTACATCCCAGTACCAGGACAGGCCACACTTAACGTATTTACATGTCTAGCCTTCTCTTCTCGTACCGCATGCCCCGGAAAATCATAGCAATAAAATTGTTATTTTCTAATGAAGTCAGGGCAGGGAGTGTCTCGTCTCACAATTTACACAAAGACAGCTCAATGGCTTACAGGAGACTTCAAGTGTGTACACTATCATTAGGAGAATGTAAATACTGTGAAGGTAGAGATCACAACAACAATCAAAAAATTTAAACAAAGGTTTCGAAAACAGTTTTTAGAAGTACCATAATGTTGACAAAGTTGACATGCATTTCTAAAAACAGAATTCAAAGTGGCTTAAACGTTTTAGCACATTAATACATACATATGTATGTATAATAATATGTTATGTATATAATAAGTTGGTTAAAAAGCGATCGCGACAGACAAAATTTTCCAACTTAATAAAGCGCAAAGCATGTTCAATGAAAATGTAAGTAAAAACACAACATTGCATAAGCTAACTTGTAATTAGGTTAACATTGCAAGCTTGTCACCAGTGCCAGAATTGGGAAAAACTATAAAAGTTACTAATACAAACAAAACAAAACCTTTTTGGAATGCAAACTAACTCCAACGGATATATTGTACTCCTTGCCTTTTTAGCAATTCCAATTTATTTTTATGAACCCATGGTCGTGTGGGCTCATGTAAATCCGACCAAATTAAATTCATGCCAATTAAAATGAACTAACGGTGTTCCACAATAAGTTTCCGATGAAGACTTTTCACATTTTCTGTCGGCTGTGCAAGGAAATCACAACTGACAACGAGGATACTTCCCAAGTTCAAAACAATGTTTAGATTTTCAATTTCTCAAAAGTTTGTAAACCCTGATTGCGTTAGGGTATAAGTTCAATTTATTTGTCACCAGTTATAAAAAGTGGATACAGGGCATTTTTGTGTTTCCATCAAAATGAAATCATACCATTTCATAATTTTACTCGTCTATACACTAGGAGATAACATTTTTGACAGTTTTACAAAATCTTTCATTAGTGATTCCGTGGTTACCAGATCAAGTGGAGTAGAGTGCTATAATTTTGAACGAGATGTGGTGAAGAAAAATATTTATTTTATTTGCCCGACTTGGGAAATATTAATTTTATATTAAAGAAACTTAATTAAACTTTATAGGGACAGAAAGCCTTCCACAAAATGGGAATTCTCAGCCAAAGTATTCCAGATAGAAGTAGTAGATTGAGGAGAACCAATGAAAATACGGATTCACCTTCCGTTGACAAAATAGATACTGCTGTTTTTGAAAATGAGGAAGAAATGGTGAGTAGGAAAATTTGTTTAGGCATTAACATTTTTGCAATTACACAATACGAACAATAATTTACGTTTTAATAATTTTAGGTGGCAGCGAGAGCTAAAACGGGAGTTTTAGCGTATGTACGAAATTTGGACACCTTTTTTGGAAAGCTTCTAGGTGGATGGTCGCCTTTTACAGTTAAAAATTGTTTGCATTCCTTCCCAATCCCCATAACCGTTTATATTATTTGCTTAAATATACACCAACGAAGTGTGTGCATAAATTAAGAACGGGCCAAGTTCAAAAGATAATAATTTACGTTGATTTGCAATATAAAATATTTAGCAATGTGAATTTTATTTTTGGCTTGCACATGTTTGAAATTGAAATCTATTTATTAAAACTCATATTGTTTTGTAGATGGGACAGCCCGTGGAAATATTGCCGGAAGCAGCAGCTCATATTTCAGATTCGCATAATGTCGAAGATGATTCAAAAGGCACAGAAATTGATGTTACGGAAATTGAGGAAGGCGCAGTGGAGAATCCTATTGAGAAGACAAATGTCGGCCTGGGAGTAGAAATTGTAAATTCAATAGCCCCTACAATTACAAGTATAGTAGAAAATGGAGATGACCAAACAGGGGACGTGTTTCTGGAAGAAAAGCAAATATCGTCAAAAGAATCTCGAGAAAAAAGTATTCAGCTTACTGACGATGACAAAATTAAAAACCTGCACACACACGTATACACTTATTTCTGCTTTTTATTTCTCTATTTAGCTCAATTGGGTATATATTTATTTATCGACAATAACCACCCGCATGCATACTTATGCCCATGCCTTCTACATATAGCACGATAACTAAATTACCCGTCTTTCAACTTTCAGAAGGAAGAAGTAAAAATCAATTATCTAAAGGAAGCCACTGGGTATCACCAGAATATTGAAAATCTTGAATTTTCAAAGTCAAAAGAAGAGGATTCAAAAGAAAAATCATTATTTTATTCTACAAAGGGAGAAGGTGTCCCCATAAGTACAACAGATGACGATGCCCCAAGTAGCAGATTAAAATCGGTTGGGCTTAACAATTTTTATTAAAAGTAAAATTGTATTAATTAATTGACATACATAATTTTTTATATAGTTGAGACTTGTGGCGTTAAACGATGCGCGAACAGGAAATCTGAATGGAATTAAAAGAGTAAATTACGAATGCCAATTGGAAGCATATGAAGCCGGGATGGATGGAACATTTCGCGCATTTCTGTCTTCGGAAAATTTGCATCTGCACAGCATTCTCAGCCCGACGGATAGCGTGGACAGTCAGATTGTCAACAGTGATGGGGACATGCTTTTCAAATCTTATCAAGATCTAATTTCAAGAAAAGGGAAACTCAACATCACAAACATAATTGCTCCAATTTATTCTTTTAACAAGAAAAATATCATTTTTGATGAACATTGGTAAGAATTAGTTATTACGTTGCAATTGTTTATTGAATTGAATAAAGTTTTAATTCACTCTTATTATTATATTATTATTTTGGTAGGCCGTTCAACCTGGTGTGGCATGGACAACCAGACGAGGAAGTTCCAAAGGGCCATTCAAAGCGTTGCGATGAATGGACTTCAGAGGACCCTTACTTGAAAGGAATTACTTCCGACTACCTTTTCAAAGGGTTGCTCTACACCCGTTTGGAACCGTGTGACGAGCCTTTTATCGTCCTTTGCATCGAACTCGTTTCAGAAAAATATATTGACGGCATTCTAAAGTATGACGATTACAACAGGGAAATTGACGCCTACTATGACAAATATAAACCTCCGAAATTCTTGATACCTGACTACGAGGATAATGATTATGATGGTGATTATAAAATGATTATTGGAAATGGGTTCTCTAAATATTAAATATTACAATGTGATTGTGAATGCAGTTTTCATTTTAATGTAGACAATAAAGTTGAATTGATTTTTTATTTATTACATACGTAGTTGGCGACGCATATTCAAATGATTGTAATAAATTGGCCATTAATTGTCTTTATTAGAATAATATGTTTTGTACAGTACGCCTACTATATTTCTAATTTGGACGATAAAGCTTCATTGTAAAGCATAAGTATTATTCTTTAATTGATTGTAGTCTCAAACTTAGAAAAGGTGATAGCCAAACAATTAGATACCTAAGGTATACCTGATATAGCCAGTTATGACTATCTTGGGCTAGCCAACAAGTGGTTAATTATTTAAAAGTGATACTGATTGTTGTGGTAGTGTTACGCTATATTTATTTATTCGTTAGAAACAAACAGAATGCACCCGACTATTAATAATTGGACAGGAGCCCCCTCCATATTCTTTTCTTGACAGCATCTTGCAGGACCATCTGTATTCTTAGACGGTTATCTATCCAAATAAATTACCACTACATTGTTACAGCTCTGTTTGTCACAGTTTATTCGTACTTAGAGACTCAGAATTATATGTACTTACTTATTTTCATAAACTAAGTCTCGCTCACAAAATGATAAAAAATGCTTTCTGGAGATTATCATTAGATAAATAGTTTACTTCAAAAATAGTACTTGTGCATAGTACTTTACATCTTTCGTAATGGCTCTGCTTCAAGTAAAATGACATCAACACAGTTATACGATACCATAGTAGCCACCTGCCTAACCAACCCATCATTTTCATTATTATGCACATCATTATCATGTTGCATTGGTAACAAAATAAAGGTAACATAACAGGATACGAAGAACGTACTCTGTGAGAATTCATGAAGTATAATATTTATTTGTATTAGCGGTAAATGAAAGTAAATAAAATGTCGTTATTTATGATGCTCATGTAATCAATTATAATACAAATACTAGTAGCCGTTTGCTGGTGTGTAGTCCACGTACAATTGGATCAATGCATGATAATTCCCAATTGTGGGAGTTCTGTGCTACCTATAGGATACGTGGACATCTTTTTTGAATGGTGGTTTTATAAAAGACTGAGCTTTGCTTTGTGAATCATTTCGGCCACTTGTTGAAGAGAAGTTCCTCCGTAAATGCATTTCCCTGCAACAGAACTATCGACATACATTACAGAATAAATTTCCCTTGTGATCTCTTTTTCTATTTTCTGCAACTCTACTAAATCCACATCAAGCAATTTGCATTCTTTCTCTTCTGCTTGTTTCACAATTCTTCCAGTTATCTCATGAGACGTTCGGAAAGAAATATTTAAATTTTTAACTAACCAATCATCGACATCTGTATAGTAGATGTTGAATAAGAATAATCTAATTAGATAAATTTATATATTTTATCCTTATTTATATAGTGATGCCATTCAATATTTCATTCATTGCATCTTAGGTTTTTCGGTTATTGCATGCAGAGAAAACGGAATACTGCAGATATATAGGAGCTAGGTACCTATGAGTTATACAATTGATTGTGCTAATTAAGGGATTTACAATAGTGTCAGTAATTTATTGAAGAATATTATGCAAAAACTATCACTTTTACAAAACTGACAAGGTGCTAATAGTTTGTCAACATAAAATCATTTTTAGTCTTCTAGTTTTTAATGGCCTTATTAATTGGATTCTCACAGAGTTTCTGTCCATGACTTTAATTAGCGCTACAAAAACATTTGTTACTGTGAAAGTGACAGTTTTCAGATAAAATATACAAATAAAATAAATATATAAAATCAGGCCACGTAAATTCGCCTTGCAATTTAGTGGGACAATTTTTAAATGCATGAATTGCATGAATCATTATTCAGTGCACTTATTTATGTACTTCGAATGTATAAATTTTTAAGTTTGGGACAATTCCAAATTGGCACTCGTCCTAATTTGCGGTGAGAGTGAAACGATATACATAACAGCAAATGTTTCAGTATGTTAAATTCCTTAGATCTATATTCCTAGTTACAGTAGCTGTGTTGTGTGTGCTCAGATGTTTAAAGACTGGCTGTTGTATTATCATTTCATAAAATTCCAAACTTGCTATTTGACTGGTCAGAATCCAGAAGAATGGCTTTTTGCTGCTTCACACTCCGCAATGGAACTATAGTTGTCGGAATTCTAAATTTGGTAACACCCATAAAAACTTTTAAAATTCACTTCGTTTGGATTGGATTGGATCATTTTTTATAATTAACTAAATGTTGCAATTTTTAAATATAACATTGTCAATAAATCCCAATAATGCAATTTTTACGAACCCAATATGTCCTACAATAATTTATTCTATTGGTCACAATCTAATTTTAACTGCAGCCTATGGAACCCTTCAAAATTAACAAAGTGATTAATAAAGCTAAGCTAATTTGAGTTTACACGTTATAATTCACTATTTGCAAATGGTAAGTATTGAATTGAGCTGCCTGCCGGTTATTGAAATTAAACTATTGCCCATCTGCATGCTTTTAATTATTTTAGTTTATTAATTACAATTACTTAATAACTTAATGTGTTTACTGGGTACACACAATTATTGTATAACATAATACATATAATGCTCCACTACAATTTAATATGCATGTGCCAATAAAAAGTTTAACAGCATACAATAACAGCTTAAGCATATTTCCAATCTATGGGGATTAACGCTTAAATTTGGATTACTAATACTATGCATTAATGGATTTTGCAAAAATAATTCCATTAGCTGTTGCAATAGTTGCCACTAGAAATAAAAATATTCTTTCCACTGACCTAGATAATTGGCACATTCGCCCTTCTTAACTTCGTTTTGGTAAGTGGGTGTCATCGTAAAGGATATGGATCTGTTTACTACAAGGAATCAGAAATTGTAGAATTTATGTCCAATGCTACGTCATCCACACCCAAGCCATCAGAGCTAAAGACACAGTCGATTATTGCAGCTGCAAGATCAGCAAAATTGGATTCCAAAATATGCTGGGAAACGGAAGGATGCGTTTATGAATGCGGCTGTAAAAACAAATACAAGATAACTATTTTTATGTATATTATGTTTATTTGGTGACGGTGAGATGATTATTGTCTGTTTAAATGCACTAGTCTCATTCTTTTACGCGGAAGCGGCTCTTCTTTTTGCTGTTAACACTGTTGCAGTATTTGTGCCCTGATTTCTACAGTAACTCAAAATAAAATTTAAAATTGTATTAACTTTAATGAATTACTATAATTGATAACAAGTTCTCCTTATTTCTAAAACTATTTATTTTTCAGCGTGGAAAGAAATTGGCGGACGTTTCATGCAACTTAACCGCTGGGAACATAGGACTTGGGCTAATAATCTTCGTCATCCAGTTCATTCTTGGCTACCATTGGATGTACAGCTTGCTTTTGCTAGTTTGGTTCTCCGTGGTCAACATTTATTTTCTGGTGGTGTTGCGAGAATATCGTAAAACAGTGATTCTTTAAAAATGGGATTTGTGTAAGTATAGAGCTACAACTCTGAAAACATTTTTCAAAAATGACATTAATTTGCAATATTATAAAACCTTGCAATAACAAACACCAATTCGTTCTGACATTCATATTATACAAATGTTTCTTGCAGCTTAAAATTTTAAGAGTTATATCTTAGAGGGAAGCAAATGAAACAGTATGACATTCATGTATACACAGATGCCAGATAGAAATGCAGATTCAAAGAAAAGTTATCTCTATTTCAAGAAATCTGTTTCAATGTACAATTTACGGAGGGATATACTTATTTTTTTCAAAAATAGCTACATTTTTGTGACATTGTTCATATTTGTATAATTCGGAGAAATATTTACAATATTTGAATATTTAAGACATTTCTTAAAAGTAGGTTACTAAAGGTTTACGGACTATGTAAGCGATGGTGTACACAACACTAAAAAATTCCAATTAAGTATTATAATTAAATTCTTTAGTTAATTCTTCACATTTTGGATTTAAATCGAGGTTTTATTGGTTGAAGATGTAATTAGGATCAAATAATTACTAATAGTGAACACAGCAGATATAGAAAATAATTAAAGGTATTACAATGAATATTCCTCCTAGAGCAATAGGCAGTATTATAAAATAATAATATTTGAATAATACTAAACCAAGTATACGTGACTGCCCTTCGTTAGGCTGTCGTAGAAAAGAGAACAAGTAGTGAAGAAATGCGTAGCCTGCGTACTTGGCTGAATTAGAACTATATTTAGAATCTTCGTTTGAATTAATCTCGTCAACTACATTTGTCTCGGTAACTTCAGTCTCTTTACTTTTTACACATTTCAAACCAGGAGAAGTAACATTATGGTGACCGAACTCTGTCTCTTTATTTTTTACGCATTCGTATGTTGAGTCTTCAGAAGAAACTTTGGGAACATTGTTTGAACTGCTATCAGACCATATTTTCTCGATTTTATTGTCTTCAATTTTCATATTGTGGGCAGCTGACTCCTCCTGGGAAAACTTAATATACGAAAAGAGTATCTCATAATCTTTGGAATTACATTATTAAATTAGTAGTCTACAATTTTTAGAAAAACTGCAAAAACAAGGAGGAATTGTTATAGAAAAAAATGATGTATTCATGTGTCCAACATAACAAATGAATACAGGATGAGTACTGGTCTCAAAATGTTAGACACCCTTTCAGTGGGCAGATCGAGTCGTAATATCCGAATGTCAAAAATAAGTAGTCAAATAATACAGTAAAAATAAAAAAAGTTTTGAGTAGACACAATTCCGCTGATAAATACATTAAAAATGTGAAATATTGTACTATGAGTTATGATATATTTAATACTATATAGTATTAATTTAGTATATTTGAAAATGAGATAAGTTTGCCAAATTAGTGTAAAATTAAATAAAATAATTACCACTGACAAAATCGCCTGCCATACAATAATACATATAATCAGGAACTTCATATTTTCAAACACTAAAAGACACTTCACATTATTTATTTATTTATAACAGGATTTTTCGTACACATTCCCTACACATTTCACACTTGTGACTTGGGAAGTAGGTAATTTTGGATTCCCATGCACGAATTAATTCTTTACGATTAATTATTATAATTGGTTTTAAATGTCAGTAAATGTCCCTAGCAATTTAAATATCTCGAAAATAATTAAAAACTATTTGGATTTTAATTAGCTAATCCAATTGAGAACAATAAATGGAAGAGCCGTTGCTATTTTGTAATAGTATTTAGTATGCATATACTAATATTATGCAGACTAAAGTTTGTGTTCAAGTTAGGATTCTGTTCGTCTCACAGCTGAGAATTTACTATTCTAAGTGAAATGAGAAGAGGCGATATAATTAGAAGGCACAGATAGAAGAATAGAAGATTATTTTGACGAAAGCGAGTGTTATTCTCTATCTATAGGTACTCATTTCATTAACACATTTGCACATTTAGTATTAAAAACTAATAAAAGTGATTACAAGGGAATATTTATACCTACATGCTACGTGTTTAATTTAATCTCTATTTAATAAATGAGTGGGAAAGTGGGATACAATATAATATGCTTTATCTCGATTCCACGCTAGACTGGAATTGCATAGGTACATCTCCTTCTCCTTGCACTTATTACTCTTTATTGTTCATGCAGCATGAAATCAGAGCAATCTGAAGGAGGCAACCTACAAATTGGCAATTAGTTTTTCTAAACGGCATGTATAAAGTCAAGAAAGATCTACGGCTTCCCCAGATTATTGAAGGGATAATGTTTCCGTACCTAAATGTGCAATGTATATCATGTTATCAGCCAGGTAGTAGGTACAAAGTTTACAATAAAGAAAATCGTTGAATAGACCTAATGCTTAATTATCAGAGATGGGATCGACATATTTTTTCAGCGTGGTAAGGATATTACTCGATTGAAAAATTGTTTTTCAAATCTGTCTTGTTTTCAACCGATTCAGTTCAGATCTGTTCAAAAAATATCCTAAATCTAAGTTAGTCTCAACATTTTTTGGAAAACGTTGATTTTTATCCATCACAAAAGGGGAAAACTCTTGATCTCCACTGATTTTACTTTCTCTATATACGCCAGGATATAATTTTTTGTAGTACACGAATTTTATCAAATAAAGTATTCAGAAATTAAGGAACACAAATTAAGGCTGCTATAATATAGTTAATAAACTTGAAAAACAAATATAATAAAAATACAGGAAGATTTTAGTTTTTGGTCTCTCCTGAGAAATTGGTCTTCATAGGAATCCCATCTCTAATTCTCTACTGACTAGTTATCTATACTGTTCACTACACACATACTTTCGGCAATACTCTCAGCCGGATTACTTCATGTTATGCCTAGCAAAGAGCAAGATCATCATTTTACTTCTACATGTACTAATCCCAAACCCAGCGAACGTAACATAGTCTTTAAAAATAGCTGACCCCTACTTTATTAGCAATTACATAATCTTTCCTGATCATAGCTCTTCGCCTAAGATAAATAAACGTGAGCTATCATATCATATCCACGCATGCATTAACTAGTTACGATTATTTTAATCCCTTTAGTCTGCTTGGCTTATTGGCTTTCTACACTTTATTATACTTGTTCTACATTTGGTATTTAACTACCTACATAAAATTAGTCGTCCTTAGAAAACGAGACGTCAAACCTTAACATTTAAATGTTTGTAGAATAAAGATAAAAATAAAACACCAAATATGGTAATCGCATCACAGGGGTATTGTAGTTTGTACCCTCATGAAAGAGAGTTCACCCTGCTCACGCCGTTCACCCCTTCCATTTTTTACAAACCTAACATAATCAAACACAATCGAAACAGGGGGTGAGCAGGGTGAACTCTCTTCTAGGGGGTGCAATTTAATAAGCCCCCGCATCACACCTATAGTAAATACTACCTCAGTAAATCTATCTACTTTATCTACTCAAAAATTTTCTAATATTGCAGGGAAGTCAATAGAAGACATAATTGAGATTAAAGAGCAACTGAGAATTCCTTTTTACAGCGTATACTAATATCTTGGTATTTAAATTAGTTATGTTATTAAATTACTTACGACAGAAAAATACTAGGTAATTATTTCATTAATGATAATTATTTTTATTTTGTTTGTTTATTGCTATTTCAGTTCTGAGTCCACAATATTGAATTTACGGTTGGTGTATAGCAAAGCGGACACTTTTTGAAAAGGTTCCCGGCACCTGTATCTCGGAATATTTAGTGGGGACCTCCAAATTTTTTATCGGATATGTATCAGCCATGACCTCAGGGTCATTTTTGGAGAGATTTGGGAGTTCCCTGGAATTTTGTCAGATTTTCATCAGAAATCATTCTGGGGCCTGAACTGACTTGAACTCAAAAAACTTCAATGTTTCCAGTTTTTGACGTTTAATAAACATTTATGCATAAAAATTCTTTCGCCAAACGAGGTTTTGCCAAACACCGCGTCAACCCATAAAACATCTGCAATTGTACTAATTCCTAAATGGCGAAAATTTGTATGGACGCGATTTAGAATGGTAGGAGAAATTAGACTGTATATTTAATAAGTGTCTGCCATGCAATAATTGGTTGATCAGCTTTGTCTAAAAATTTATTGACATAAGTGTTTGTCATGTATTGTGAGAATGTACCTGCCTACGGTCTAAACTTAAAACAACTTTTGCTTTGTTTAATTTTACATGAATTCATGAAAATTTGTCAAAACGATTATAATAAAATAATTACAGCACTCAGGGCTATATAAACTGAGTAAAATATACATTCACATGTCAAGATCAATATTCACTTTGTTTGTTCCATTTCGAATGACAAGTTTGGTATTAATTCTTTGCAGGAGCACACCGAGTATCCGGGGACAAATTTCCCATTTATCCCACATTTCCAATCATATTCTTCTGTTGTACAGCACAAGTCGGCACAACCGATGGATATTTCTGCATTAAAATCTGGAATCAAATTTACAAAAACTGCTGCAGCACTTCCAGTTCCAAATTGCAGACACATACCATCAAAATAGACGTTGTCACATCTTCTAACTTTTGCATTTATGCTAAGTCTTGCAGCTTGTGTAAAATGTCTGTAAACGTGATACTTTTTGGGGAAAGTTAATTCATTTGTCGTTCTGTTTCCCCAAATAAGGGATTCCCCCGAGGGAGAATTTGTATATGATAGCCAATAGTAATATCTTGTGACGCAAGTTGTCCCGAGAAAATTTACGATGTTTCTAGCCAATCCCATTGCATCATCCATTTGCATTTTATCAGCATGATGATAAGTGCTACATACTTCTGTTTGCCAATGTGGGATTCCCGGGTATATGGGCTTGTGTTCTTTGGGGTCATAGAAAACCTCCAAAAAATTCTTTGAGAAAGGATTAAAATTCATCCAGTAAGCATGTGTCAAAATGATTTTGCAAACTTTCTGACAATCGACGCCATCCTTTTTGTGACGCATGTAATGTTTGGAAATGGTATACCAAGAATTTTCTGGACATCCTGAAACAAGCGAATCGTTGAAATCTGTTACCATTCTACACAACTGGTGAGCTCCCATGTTTGTATGATCCTAAAATTATTAAAAACATAATAAAATTATATTCCCTATATTTAAACATATAATAAAAATTTCAAGAACCAAAATTTAATAAATAGTCAAGAAATACCCAAGGAGCAGGAGAATTTTCCGGTTCGTTAATCAAGGAAACTAGTTCGATTGTTTGATTAAAAGTTTCCTTAATTAATTTGGTAATATTCTTAACGTAGTAATAATATTCCAATTCGTATTCTTGCTCCAACATAAATGCCCAATTTTTCATTCGGTGAGGCGGACTCCAAATTGATGCGAAAATTTTGATGTCGGTGTATTTAGACATGACTTTGTGCATTTTGTTCCACGCGCAGCTGAAGGGAGTTCGACAAGAAATGGTGTACTCATTTTTTGATGGAGAAAAGTCTTCCTCATATGATGTACGGAAATGCCTAAAATGCAATGAGGTATCTTTAATTTGGTACAGGTTTAATGAACAAAATGGCAATATATAGGATATACAGAAATATCAAAGTAAATACTTAAGTTAATAATTTCAATACGTTATTTTAACAAATTGTGTACTGCGTACCTTAACTCCAAATCATTATATAGTAGATCAGCAACGATAGCCGTTACATTTTCTTTCGCTTTACTAAAATGAGTAATTGACCCTAGATGTACTCCAAACCCCTCAAATGGAGCATCGCATTCAGTAATATTGTTTTCGTCCAGAACATCCTGTATATTAATAGCTTTTATTAGAAATAAGCAACGATTTGTATTAATTGTAGCGGTTAATCACAAAATCCGTAATAATCGCAAAAAATAACAATATTATTTTAACTTTTTAGCGTTTTAGCAGAAATTTTTGGACACGGTGCCACATAAATACCTAAAGACTTTTCTAAAATAACTATTGTAATGAATAAGACTACGATAAAATTCATTGTAAATAATAAACTGTGTTAGGAATCAATGTAAGTTACTATATACGATTGTAGGTTGCAAACAATTGTAATTGAAAGTGGGCGATACCTCGCTGTCAAACACTTTTATTATTGTATAAAATGTAAATGATACAAATTCATTTTAAGGAGGTATATCAATTTCCCTTTTCCATATTGACAATATTTTTTGTTAATTTATGATAAAACGAAATCACGGACTTTTAAAAAAAATGAAAGTGAAATGAAAGTGAAATAAACAATTTAAAAATCATAAAAGTGTTCAAGTTTTTTGTTCCCCCCTCCCCCACCCCCTTGTTAGATGTTAAATAGGTTCGATTTTTTGCTGTGTTGTTTGTGTCTCAAATCTCGTTATAGTAAACGAACGGCATTACCGTCTGGAATTTGAGGATGTGCAGCGATTAATTCAGAATGCAGTTCCAAAGCGTAATTGCGTGTGGTTGTAGATTCTTGTTGATTCGCTATCACAAAGGATTTGTTTTTACAAATAGAATTGAGTTTACTGCGTGGCTAGCAATGCGTTTAAGTTTAACATGCAAGTAGGACAATTACAAGCAAATTGTCAAAACAGAAGAGTTTTGTCGTCTGACATTTGTAACGATGTGTTATGTTCAATTGAATTGAACTGAATTGGGCAATTAAATCAAATTACCATCGTAATACACATAAATACTTTACAGATATGCAACTGTTTTATGCTGAAAGACATATATATTATAGTTTTTACCTCCAAATATAAGCTTAAGTGGAGTTAACGAAAACATTCTCATCGGTCTCTATATACAAGCGATTTACACCATCACAATTGGAGTGGGGATTAGATAAAGACATGAGTAAATACAAAATAAATACAACCCATGGCCTTACTTCGAACTTGTAGCAGTTTACGAAAATAGTCAACATGATAGAAAATTAATCTTGTTTGTAATTTGTCAAGAAATAATTATTTGTAGTTTATGAGTTGTCTAATAATATAAATGACGAAAACGTTAGCTAAATATAATAGTGTTGATAATATAATTCATCTGTGTTAAAGTGTTAACATACCACATACACAGTCTAGCCTTCCTAATGCAGTAAAATATTAAAAGTAAATGGCTTACTCACAAGGTTATCTGACAAAACATAAAATAAAAATACTTCCCTTTAAAAAGTAAAATGAACATCTGTATCAAATTAATGTAACTTCCCGAAAGTTTAGTATTGTAAAGTATAAAGTATATTAATTTACCCGTGAATGTGCTTGGTAGATAAAACACGCAGTGATGATTGAGGCTGCAAACAACAATGTGTTAATGGATCCCATTTTCTTCGGGATTCTTCTGCACTTTTATTAATGCTGTGTAGTCGACTGAGTTAGAAAACTTAAATGCGTTGGTATTTATACAAATCCTTAACCGTACTAACTAAGTTACTGGTACTGACTTGACTCCAGCTATATTTAATAAAGAAAGAGTCACTCTTTAATTGCACATTAATTGTCCTGAGTACTTGACCAACCACCTAATTAATGTTATACATATGTATATTACTACACCTTGTACATGGTGTGAAGCTTTGGGTATCTTCCATGTTCATCTGTATTAATGCGCCACTAATTTAGTCCCTATATTCACTATGGAGTAAAAGGATGGATACTGTTTTTCCCAAAGTTTAACTATATGTAACATACACGTTTTTGGAGTGTGTTAATTGTAAACTATTTCTAAAAATCCAAATACTTACATTTATAATGAATCGGAGACAAAGTCATCTTATATGAATACCAAAATGCACATCACGATGCGCTACATGGAAATCTCACCATAATGCATCCATATTGGAGAAAAGAGCCAAATGTATAAAAAGTTGTTGTGTATAACTGGAAGAGTTACTTGGAAACTGCTTACACATACACGTATAATGAGAGAAGTTGTTTTACACAGCAAATTCATTCTTCTGCGTAAGTACGTAATACTGATAAACATACAGATACCACAGATACTACTACTAGTTCCTAGACTTGTGCAAATACTTAACTCTTTACTGAGTAACTTATATCTATATCTCTGGTTAATTATTGCTTAACTGGTTAACTTTTCATTCATTAGAAGAGCTATTTATTAAATTAATAGATTACAGGTTTTGCATTCGAAACTAATGCATAATGCTCATCTACAGGAATAAGACAGTTATTTATGGGACGATAGTTACAATTTTATGCATGTTGTATTAAAATTTCATGATGAAAAGGTCACAGAGGAAAACATTCTGATATGCAAACCACGGGTCGGAAGACAGATGCATGCATCTTTTTGGCTGGACTTTGTTAAGGTTACTAAAATTAACCCCGTTCCATAATACATTATGTTTTTAAAATTCAGGCTAATGAATTGATGATAAGAGTTTACTGCGAAATCTATTTGATAAGGAACACTTTTCGCCGTAAAAGAAAATCGTATGCAATATGCAATCTCGGGATTCGAACAGATGCAGAACAACATGTTGTCTTTTTTCATTTATATATAGAATTAAAGGTTTTTGAGATGAAACCTGTAACGCCCCCGTTTTACAAAACTATTCCACGTATTATATCAATTAAAAATAAAAATGTTTGCAAATTTTTCAGCATTCTACTTGTGTGTCGTCAAAATGTCTTGCATAGTATTCGTTCATTCATTCATTTCCAAGAAATTCTTACAATCTGCGAGGTTTCGGCGTAAAAAGTGGGTACCGGAAGGATGCCTACTACAAAAATGCTATCTGTCGAAGACATGAAACGTATTAAATGGGGTTATATTAGCGTACTGCGAAAGCTTGATGTCAATTAAGTTTCGTCGTAGAAAGATATACAGCCAATTTTCGTGTTTTTGTTGGAAATCCTTGAAGGTATATAACTAAAGTGCCAAAGCTACATTTGGTATTCAAATTACTTATTTACATCCTCCAGATTTAACAGTACCACTGGGAGAAAACTGCACTTTTCAAAATGAACAAGCTTTTCATTTTTGTTGCCGTTCTTTGCATCGGAGCACTGTTCATGGCTCAGATAAGACACCCGTATTGGTCGTTTATGTTGTTTAACTAACTATTTTTCTTGCTACAAAAATTTAAATTCGTTTATGCAAATTCTTAATTTGTGCAATTTGGAAATGCATATAAATTTCATATTTCATTTCAGGGAAACTGTGCCACAATAACTTCTGAAGACCCAACCTATGAAGTTAAATGGAATGCTCCGGTTGATCATATTTTGGGAAAGAGGGACCTTGGTAATCGGTGTTATACTGATCGGGATTGTGAGAGTCATCGCTATTGCAGCAGCTACAGATATTGTCACTATCGCAATAGGACACGCAAATAAATGGGAGCACTGCATGTGCGTTAAGACATTTTAGCTTTCTCATTTCAAATAATAATGTATGCACTCTTTCACATATTATATAATGTATTGGTTTTATGTATTTTACAGGCTTAGGATACCTATAACGTTATTATCTTTATGATGACAAAATATCCACAGGGGTCATTTTGCCTACTTTTTAGCTTTTGTCCAAATGGCTTTTGCCATCTTTGACCCCAATCCATATCACAACATGCTGAGCATATACTTATTTAAATAATGTAATAAAACATATATAATTGTGTGTAAAAAAGTAGCAGAAGTGAAACCGTTAACAGTGAACATACAACCTCAGTACCTCAGTGTATTGTATGCAGGTAGCGTGGAACCGCGATTCAAATTTCGCGGGGGAAGTGGGTGCAAATCTTTGAAAACAGGAGGTTCCACACACTACTTATGCATATGTATTCGATATACTGTAAATTGAACAATGTTTCAAATTGACCTAACTCGGTGACCCGTTGGCCGATTGACCCCATATTAGCAGGGTGTCGTCCTCTCGTTCCACAAAGGACGTATACTGAGTTGGAACGGTTTATCTTAATCCGTTCAAAAGTTATCGTGTTTACAGACGGACCGACAGACAGACGCCCAGGCAACGTAGTCGTATAAAGTAGGTTCCGCTACTTAATAATTAAGACTAAATAAAGACTATATTATGCAAGTGTTTAAATTATTTTAATATAAATTTTCGATTACCATATTAATTACAATAATAACAAACTGCAGCTGATTTGAAACATAAATTCATTTTAGCGTTCGTCAAAGCACACTTGTTATTTTCTTCCGCGATAATATTCAAAACAATGAATATTTGACTAGCTTGACTTGTTCATTGACATTTGAGCAGAATTAATTAGTTTGGGCACACTATTTCATTTATTTTTCATATCAAAAGTAATTGAGATTAATATTGGACAATTTCGTTTGTTTTCACAATTTCATGTTACAATTTTTCCATGAAAGACGAAATGTTTCAGGTGTGGTGTTACTATTCATTTTGGTGCTCCGATGGGATGTATAAGTATCTGACTACAACCTCAGTGCTTAATCATTGCCATTTGAATAAAGGGTTATTTTACTATAAGATGTGTTTTTAAATACTTTCTAAATTAAATTAATTGCAATCTATTTTGCTATTTTTGCTACCTTCATGAAACTTGTTCCTGCCAGCGGAACAATCGGGCCCGCATTTAGTTCATAGCTTTTCACAAAATGTTGATCAATTGCATGTACCTGACACAACAAAGAGCCTTCTCTACATTTCCATAAAAAAAAATTCCTTCAATTTCCAAACAAGAGATTTCCATACATTCTCTTGTATCATATTTGCTAAATATCTTTTTCCTATAATATTAGTAAGATAGAATTTCTGCATTGGTCATGCAATACAATCTTTTAATCAATGGTTACTTTTAAAAGAGAAAGATATATATTGCTTTTTGCCTTATTTTTAGTGTGTGACGCCAGTGACATGAGTACACGAGACTCAATCATTTCTAAATAGTAGTCTTGAGAAGGTTATCGATTGAAATTTCATTTACATGAAAGTCGAACGATCACCAACTGCTGTAGGTGTGACAGATTTGTGAAACTACATTGATATATGTTTTCCAAAGAATCCACTGTCGTTGAAGCTGTGGTGTGTACCCATACAATAATTGGTCGATCAACATAATGACTAAAAATTGACTGACTTGGATATTCGTCGTGTATTTTGAAAATGTGCCCGCTTTCGGTAACCAAGGGAGGTTGCCTGTAGGAATTATTAAAGAATGAGGGGGTTAAATAATTTTCTGGCATTTAAACTTAAAAAAATTTTGCTTTGTTTAATTCTCATGAAAATTTGTCAAAACAAAGTCGATATAATAAATACAGCCTACAAGAACATAATCTGAGTAAAAATACACAACATTCATATATAAGGATCAATATTCACTTTGCATACTCAATTTTGCATGGCGAGTGTTGAGTTTGGTTTTAATTCTTTGCAGGAACACACAGAGTATCCAGGGACAAATTTTATATTTATGCCACATTTCCAATCATATTCTTCTGTTGTACAGCACAAGTCGGCACAACCGACGAGTAATTCTGTATTAAAATTCGGAATAAAATTGACAAACACTGTTACAGCACTTCCAATTCCAAACTGCAGACACATGCCATCAAAATAGACGTTGTCACATTTTCTTACTTTTGCATTTTTGCTAAATCTCGCAGCTTGTGTAAAATGTCTGTAAACGTGATACTTTTTGGGGAAAGTTAAACCATTTGTTGTTGCATTTCCCCAAATGAGGGATTCCCCCGAGGGGGAATTTGTATATGCTAGCCAATAGTAATATCTTGTGACACAAGTTGTTCCGAGAAAATTTACGATGTTTCTGGCCAATCCAATGGCTTCGTCCATTTGCATTTCTGCAGCATCTACATACGTGCTTGATACTTCTGTTTGCCAATGTGGTACTCCCTGGTATATGGGCAGATGTTGCCCTTGGTCATAGAAAACGCGTAAAAAATTTTTTGAGAAAAGATTAAAATTCATCTCGTAAGCATGTGTCAAAATGATTTTGCACACTTTCTGGCAATCGACGCATTCCTTTTTGTGACGCAAGTAAAATTTGGAAACGCTGTACCAAGAATTTTCTGCACATCCTGAAACAAGGGGATCGTTGAAATTTGTTATCATTCTACACAACTGGTGAGGTCCCATGTTTGTATGATCCTAAAATTATTAAAAACATAATAAAATTTAACTCCCTATATTTAAACATATAAAAATTTCAAGAACCAAAATTTAATAGTCAAGAAATACCCATGGAGCGACAAAATTTTCTGGTTCATTAATTAAGGAAACTAGTTCGATTGTTTGGTTAAAAGTTTCCTTAATTATTTTGGTGATATTCTTAATGTAGTAGTAATATTCCCATTCCTTTTCTTCTTCCAACATGAGTACCCAATTTTTCATTCGGTGAGGGGGACTCCAAACAGATGCAAAAATATTGATGTCTGTGTATTTAGACATGACTTTGTGTATTTTGTTCCACGCGCAGCTAAAGGGAGTTCGACAGGAAACTGTGTACTCATTTTTTGATGGAGAAAACTCTGGCTCATAGGATGTACGGAAATATCTAAAATGTAAAGAAGTAGTTATTTTTAATTTGGTGAATGCTTAATGAACAAAATGACAATATTGTTGTGTCAAAAGACGTAGGATACACAAAAATGCCAGAGTAAGTAAGGTATTAATTTCAATAAGTTATTTTAACTGCGTACCGTAACTCCAAATCATTATATAGTAGATCAGCAACGATAGCCGTTACATTTTCTTTCGCTTTGCTAAAATGAGTAATTGACCCTAGATGTACCCCAAATCCCTCAAATGGAGCATCGCATTCAGTAATATCGTCTTCGTCCAAAACACCCTGTATATTAATAGCTTTTATTGCAACTAAACAACAATTTGCCTTAATTGTATGGTGATTGTATGTTAATGGTGATTAGTCATAATATCCACAATAATTGCAAAAATAAAAATTATAAATAATATTTTAATCTTACAGGGTTTTTAGCAGAAGCTTTAGCTCTTGGATCGAGTGTCACACCGCCTAAAGATTTATCTAAAATCACTATTGTAATGAACAAGAATGCGATAAAATTCATTGTAATAAACTGTGTAAGTAATAAATGTAACTGTTACTATATATACAATTGTATAAGTTGCATATAATTGAAAGTGTGTGATACTTCACTGTGCTAAACACTTTTCTTATTATCTAAAATGGAAATGATACAAATTCACTCATGAGGCATAATAATGAAATTCCCATTTTGCATATTGACAGTTTTTTGTTAATTTACGGTAAATTAAAGTCACGGACTTTGAAACAAAAATGAAAGTGAAATAACAATTTAAAAATCATTAAAGTGTTTAAGCTAGTGTTCCCCTATTCTACTATTCTATATTAAATTGGTTCTATTTTTTGCTCTGTTGTGTCTCGAGGTCTCGTTAGTAACCGAACGGCAATGCAGTCTGGAATTTGAGGATGTGAAGCGATTAATTCAGAATGCAGCTCCAAAGCGTAATTGTGTGTGGTTGTAGATTCTTGTTTATTCGCTATCACAAAGGATTTGTTTTTATAAACAGAATTGAGTTTACTGCGTGGCTAGCAATGCGTTTAAGTTTAACATGCAAGTAGGACAATTACGAGCAAATTGTCAAAACAGAAGAGTTTTGTCGTCTGACATTTGTCATGAAATGTTATGTTCAATTGAAGTGAAATGAATTGAGCAATTAAATCAAATTACCATCGTATACACATACTTTACAGATATGCAACTTTTTTATGCTGAAAGACACATACTAGATTTTAACTTCAAATATAAGCTTAAGTGGAATTAACGTAAACATTTCATCGGTCTAATTTATCCGTATTTGTATATGCGGTTTTTCATGCATCATATATCCGTATTTAATTTATTAAAATGGCCGGAATTCAGTTAATAAAATTTTGAAAGCATTATTTACATTTAGCGGAACTTTTATGCAAGAGACTTTTATTTAGGGGACGATTAATATTTTCATTAAATGAATAAATATATTCTGTGGCACTATCTTACTTGGCAGCCTACTTTTACAGTCCATCATATCTCTATGCATCTTTTATTTATACTCACTGATATCTGTATAAGCAAAAAAATTAATTATACCGAAGTAAACAAAGCCATTAGTTTGCTATTTACATTAATTCAGATTGGTGTACGCTGATACGCAATAAAATTTATAGGACCATGCAAACTGCTCTTTAATGATGAGTAATTGAAAACGTATAATTATTATGACAACAAAAGTGCACCATAAATGATAATATAATTATTTATGTGCAATTTCAAGGTAAACTATAATCTACGTCACTACTCGAGAATTTGCAAAGGAATTTTATTTTTTGAAATGATGTATACAAACAGAAACAGCTAACATGAAAGCACTTTATTATAACAATAATGTATTGTATTGTGTGTAATAAGTGCCCAAAAAAGCAAATTGCCAATATGAGGTTTTAGTAACAGCAATACATGTAGTATTTATTCATTTGTATTAATATTCTTTATCCTTAATGGATTTTACACGTTATTTGACCCAACATAGCCAAAAATTACAATATAAATTGATAACATCCTATAAATGCTTGACGTTGACACCTTCCACTTTATCATCTCATACATCTTATCCTCATATTATAGTATTACAAGCAACAATGATAATATTACAATACTAATACATATTGCTTATACTATTACAACTTTAATAATAATATCGTTAATATTAATACTGATAGAAGCCTATACCTACATATATAGTAGTCTAATTAAGTATATTATACTTTATAAAGCCCAGTCTTTCTTAAATCAAGTCATCTTCTCAAAACACATTTAAGGTTAGTTACAATTTACAATTTATACAAATACAGCTGCTGTGTAAATTAGTTACTTAAGTCATCTTTGTTAACAATGTCCATTTAATTGTACTTACGTTTGACGTTAGAGATTCTGTACTTCATTTTGGCACCGTCACAATTAAATTTCAGCTTTAAATGCTTTTACGAATATTTTGAGGAAGGTGCCTAACCTTAATCATTAATAAGAATTGCACATAGATAATACATAATAGTATTTAATACTTTTTGGACGAATGCAAAGTCGCCTTCTTGAGTTGAGTTGAGTTGAGTATTAAGAGTTTCAGTTGAATTTGAATCAGGTCAGAATCGTTTCTTTACAAAACGGAATTTCCCATTTGTACACAATCATTGTAGCTTGGGGGTGGAGTTTGTTGATTTTGTCTTGTTTCAATTTCCAATATCCTGGCCAGATGATAATCTGGTGGAGGTTCACTGTAAATGCTTCGTGTGTCATCAGGAGCCAGATAGTCTGTCGTCACTCGTTGTATTGGAATAGAGGTAATTGAATCTTGGACATCAGGAGTAGAGGTTGCCAATTCAACATCTGACACTGCAATGTGTATTGGGAGCCGGGCAGCTATGGAAAGCCCGGTCATCCATCTATCTCCATATAAATATGGTTCGTTAAGATCGGCAGCGTCAATATATTCATCAAATGTGTAGCGATGTGCGTTTGAAGGTCGAGAAGCATCTGGACCATCCGTAATTGTTGACGGAGCTCCTATACATAGACATGAATATATCTTGTATAAGTGTGTATAACTCATATGTGTAACACATTACGGTGAAATTGGGCTATGAATATGACAGCTGATGCAATATAACAGAATTCTATGAAACTGATAGTAAAATGAAAAAATGTAAATTCTTAGAATGGTGAAAAAAGACAACGCGCAATTTATTTACAATTAAGAATCAATGATCATAATAAAGAATTCCTAAGGATTGAATATTCATTATCAGATTAGATAAACTAATTAAATAGGCAGATTAAAATTATAGCACGTCTTTATGCCCTGTAAATGTAAAAATTCTGCAGGAATTAGCAATTAAAGGATTTATAAACAGTCAGTCTCCTGAATAATTAGCAATCGACTTATAACGGAATAACAATTGTATAAAATATTATAGTATTCTTTATAAGTAATAGTAGTCTACCTGGTTTTGACTTATCCAAATTGAGCCACGACATCAGTTTTAGAATACACACCATAACCTGGAAGAAATAATTGCATCATTCATAATCATAGTGTTTGTATAGCTATTTACTTTACATGTCAAGAAATTTTACATTTCTGTACGAATTTTATTATTGTGTATACATCCCATATAATATTTATTTGTGTTAGCAACTTTATTAACAATCGTGTCGATGGGAATATGAATAATAGTAATGCATGCATATTAATTTTGTACTCGTAAATAAATAGCTTAGTACTGTGCATTTAGAATGTTGTTGAATAGATAATATAAATCTTTTATGTATATAAGTATGTGGGCCACTGACACCTAATAATTTATTTTATAATTCTTGTGACGTTCCTAATTTAAGGTACAACTAATTTGCATCTGTTAATAATTTTTTGTCAATACATATTTTTTAGAAATGTATAGCCTATCAATTTTCGTTGAGCAACACAATTTAGGGAAGGAAAATGGTTGTGTCATTTAAATTTGTCAAAGTGTATTGTTGACTCCTTAAATGGCCTTAAGTGGCCAACTGCGTAGAACACAGATAATATAGGTATAGTAATATGGATTGCAAAAAAGTAGAAACTTACTGTGAAGAATATAAAAGGTCCTACAACTAATATTGCAGCAAGAAGTACCATGTCTTCCATCGTGAACTATAATGTTAATAAGTAAATAATTTGTAGCAATCAGTCTGTTAGTAATTTCAAATGTATGTTTGTATTATTTTTCGCCATTTTAGCGGACGAAAAGACAAAGTTGGCGGTCGGGAGGTCTTCCGGAACATCAATGCAATAATATACATTGTGTTGAGGTTGCTCCATCGATCGATGCACTGAAATCTGGAACAGATCTGGACTGGAGCACTGGAGCTGGAGCTAAAAAATTATATTATTCTCACTTCCCTTGCTTAAAGCAAGTTGAGCTACTAGCATATAATATATACTAGTATAATGGTGTTTTGTATCTATTACTTAGGTACATGTGTTTCTTCATCACACTCTTCTGTATAAGGGGAACTTGGAATTGTTATAAGCATTGTGAAAGTGCATCCTTAAACTTATATTCCATTACTAACCCTGACCTATTTTTCTTTCATTTAACCTAATTCCTATGGTCCAAGTACTTGTCATCATTTTATTTTATTTATAAGATTACATTTGAGCACTAGTTAAATAATGGTCTAAAATAGAAGGCATGAAATTTTAGAGCTGCCCTTTTCAGCATCTTTATCATTGCTATCAAGAACAAAATGACAATCGATGGCGTTTATCTGAATATTTTGGAAACAACCCCTCAAAAAATCCAAATGCGCTACTGACGTTTCTGCTAGCTAATTAGTACTTTAAATATCGTAATTAGAATCTAAATAGCATTGAATGGCCAACTAATTTTGGAATGTTGAAGGCGAGAGTGTAAATTTTTTTATTAAATATAGGCGTTATTTTTATATTTAGTATTTATATATAATCCACTTATGATGACTTATTATGACTTATGATATTCGGCACCCACCAGAAATATTGCTTGATGTGAATTAAATTAAATTTCATTAATTAATTATCCATATTATATTTCGTATGTATATGCCTTAATCATATATGCAAGTTAAAAGTGTTGCAAAAATTATCTAACTAACATCAAGTTTACGCAAAATATGTCAATAACTTTATTTGCTGTTGCTACAATTAATTTACATGATATAGTAATTGTTGTTACAAATAATAGTTACAGTAATTTTATAAAGCGTTTGTTTAAACAATTCAACGTTAGTAATTTAAGCACATACGTTACCACAACGAAAGAGCAACGAAGCACATAGTAAATAACTTCTTCAAATATATTCATAGGTTTGAATTGGCGAATGGAGACTGTCGAGTTTTTACATTCTATCTGTCTGTACATAGTAATACTTCAATTGTTCAATTACATCTGTATGAAATGTTTTCCCCGTTAGCTGTAGTTGCTGCATATGCTTATGGATGTCAGAAAAGTCATATTACACATCTCTTGTCAACGCGTCACTTGCACGCCAACATCCATCGACTTAGGTTATTTATTTCGACATTTTATTTATATCTTGGCACTGCATTTGGTTGATTTTCCATTTGAAATGAGTCTTTGTAACTTGGGGGTGGTGTTGGCGTTAACCCCTCTTGTATAGTTGCTTGGCTTTCCAATAATTTAGCCGAGTCGTAATCTGGTGGCGAATCACTATGGATTTTTTTGTCTTTCATGGGAGCCACATAGTCAGTGACTACTCTTTGTATTGGAATCGCAGTGATTGATTCTCGTTCAACAGATTTAGCAGCAGTTGGTGTCAGTCCAATATCTGGTACTGCTATTTGTACCGGCTGTTGACCATTCACAGAAATCCATTTATTTTGATAAGAATAAGACTCGTTATAATCAGCAGCATTAAAAATGGCATCGAGTATGGAGGGGCTTGCCATGGACGTATGAAAATAAACAGCAGAATCTGGCGGTGTTTTGGGAGATCCTAAAATAGTACGTATACGTAACGGATTAATTGTGCATACTAATATTATGTTGTGTAATAAATATCACCGGGATCCGTCAAGGGACCAGGGACAAATATGCAAACGAACTGAAAATCGCACAAATATCTGCTAATCATAAATTACCTGATTTTGCCTTACTGGAAGCGAGGCACGCCCTCAATTTTAGAATGTAAACCATAACCTGAAATAAACAATTATTATTTTTACCATATAGCAGAATTTAATTTAAAACCTATCCAACATGAAGTTTAATTCATAATGGATTGACATGCAAGTTGTTATTATAAGTATTCATCATTGTCATATGAATTAAACTTATAAATTAAATGGGGTTGCATTTTAATTTAACAAAGATATTAAATAACAAATTAAAACTCGAAATTTTACAAATATTACATTTCCTACCGACTAATATTTAAAGACATGCCAGAAAAGCTTCTAAAGTGAAATACTTTTAGTTTTAGCAAATCATGGAGTTATGTAGATACCTTCACTAATGCGTTAAGCTTATTCAGTACGTAAATTCATGTCAACTCTTTCATATAAAAAATATTTTTATGCCAATTAAAATAAAAGTACTTACTATATATAAGATGAAAGGGGCAGTGATCATTGCAATAACCACTGTAGCGAACAGTAAGAGATCGTCGGCCATTATTAATTGTATGCAATTCAGTCTAGACAGTTAAGTTAAATATGTCAGTTTTTCATGCATTTTAAAAGTTTATTGTATTCATCCCTAGAAAGGACGATGAAATCAAGTTGGCGACCACTAAGCCCTCAGAAAAGTGAATGAAATCTGCCAAAGTAGCTTCATCGATCTTTGCAAATTTGCAATGCAACAGAGGCTGCAACAGATCTGCTGGAACTTCGGAATGGAGTGGAGAGAACATCTTTGACGGTTCAGGCATTCCGAAAAGCCGATAAATATACATAGTAGATAGCAAACAACAAAAGGATTGGTTTACTTAACTTTCTCAGGTATTTATAGTTGGAATGGGGGGAATTTTATGATACGTGTTTTTTTGATGAAATGATTGCTAGGAAGGAGCTAGTGTACAGTTTGGAATAGGGATGTAGTTATATCAGCTTGGAAATTTCTAGGGGCCACCCATTAGAAATAAGGATTTTCGGGATGCCTGATCTCCATATTTTAATCCGCTGCGCTACAGGTATAACTTTGGATTGCTCTAGTATTTGCACATGGAAAAGTAAAACGCAAAAGAACCAGCCTGAAAATCGTAAACATTGAATTGCGTATTTGCTCTTCAATTGTATACTCATGCACACAACGCAGCTGTAATGTAATGCATTTGCAGATATCTGAGACAGGAGGAACCTTGCAATTGCATTGCAATGTTGAAGGAATGTGAAATCCTACAAATGCATAAGTACAATTATATAAATAAATGTTATATCTTCGTACTTACCTACTCCTGACCACATGATCTATTTATTTTCCACTAACCTACTTCCAATAACCAAATTACCTACAGAGATTTATAATTCAATCTTTGAAATCAATGTCTAATACTATAAGTAAAGTGACAGAAGACAGACATAAGATAAATATGAAATAAGTAGTCAGAACAATTATGTATAATTCTTTTTCGCTTTGATTTTGGAATTGAACTTTATTTGCACAATAGCGAAGTAAATTAAAATTTGGTATAATTTCGCCAATTTGGAGTGAACATATTTAGGTTTGAGTAGGTTTGCTATTTTACAAAGCTGAGCTTTCTAGTTGACCATTCATATGAACACAGTCAATGTAGCTTGGAGGTGGAGTTGGGCCCCGCTGTCTTGAATGACGTTCCATGAATTGAGCCAAATTATAGTCGGGTGGGGGATCACTGTGCATATATCTAAAGTTCCTGGGAGCCCCATGCTCAGCAGTTACTCTTTGTATTGGAATGGAAATAAATGAACTTAGAATGGGAGGGTTGGTGTTGGTGGTACTATTAGTAGAGTTATTAAGTGCACAAGATGCCAACTGAATATCTGAAAGAGCAATCTGTACAGGCCTCCGACCCGCTATCGAAAGCCATTTATTTCGGTACGAATAGGATTCGTTATAATCTGCAGCGTTAATAATTGCGTCAAGTATATCAGGAGGTGGGTTGGATGATCGAGGAGTATCTGCTGCTTCCAGTGTCCTTTCTGGAACCTCTGAATATGTACATACAAATACATGGAGAAGAATTAGAATTCGGACCGAAATATAAAAGATGTCAATAAAAGACACGTAATGTATCATGTTCAATTTTATGTGTACTAAAAATATGCTGTGATGAAAATAGCGAATTTATTTTCTCATAATATAAACTGCAGGCGTTAATAATGGCCCAACATTATTAATTGTTATAAGTAGTTCAAGAACTATATAAAACTACCCTCCATAATACTACCCTTAAATACAATTTTTATTAAATTAGCACATTAGAGCAATTATGACACTTTGTTTTTCAATCATGAAAAGATTACTCTAAGGCAGGGTTTGTAAACTAGAAACAAATTTTTATTTGGGATATTTTTGTATGGATTAATACGAAAAAAAAATAAAAACTTAAGACGCTAAAAGCTTTTTGACTTATATTTTTAGCGTTTCACGATACGACAATGTCCATACTTTCTAAATGATTGTTACTTGACAATTATGAATAGCTTACCTGATTTTCGGTTATGCGATTTAACGTATGCCCTCAATCTTAGGAAGCAAATAACGAACTGGAATAAATTAAGAATATACGGATAATTAGCCGATGTAAAAATTTAAAAAATTTGTGGGAGAGAATAAGCATTATCGTAATATTTAAACAATACAGTAGTAATATTGTAGTGCAGATTGCAAAGGTGAAAGGTGACGTGATATGACAATTACAATAATATGATAATGAATCAGAAAGAGTTGACATTTTATTATGTTTGATTGGGAATTTCTTTATATTTGAATATTAATGGTTTTCGTGGGATTGGGATCGTTGTGTATTAAACTTAAAATATAATCTTTGAAATATTAATCCAACATTTTCAAATTATTTTATAATGAATTATAAAACTATTTAACACTTGGTAAGTTGCAATATAAGCACTTATATGCAAGCAATTATTTTACATAATGTATGGCAGAGTAGTAGTAGAATATATTTGCGATAACTAACTAATTTGAGAACTTACAACATAGAAGAGAAAGGGAGCAATAATTAATTGCATGGCAAACAGAAGTATCATGTCTTCCATTGTAAAAGTGTGTTATATTATGTATCAGTAACTATGTTTAAAAGCTGTTACTATTTTTAATGCTTATTTTCAGCACATTTTGCAATAGTAGACGAAAACACAAAGTTGGCGGTCTCTAAGCCTTCCGAAATATGTGCTTGTGTAGCTCTATCGATCGAAGGAATGAAATCTGGAGCAGATCACGGGCTGGTAACTGAAGTATTGTGAAAGCTCTACTATATACATGTCTAGTATAAGCTTTCTAAATATTATATCGCGTAGAGGAGGAAATCCAGCAAACTTTGTACATAGTTCCACTTGCATAGGTCATTCAAATTCAGATTTCTAGGTGTTAACTTAAACTAAATTAGTAGTGCATAAATAATTACAAGAAAATTAAATCGAGATTAATATTGAAAAATTCCGCAAACATTATACCTGTTCGTACAACAAATAAACCATGGTAAACGGTCCACCGAAGTATTGGAATGGTAACAGTCAAGGTTAATAGACAAAATATGTAAGT
>JAQFYC010001647.1:0-32201 GCA_034694165.1 Tomocerus mixtus | reverse complement strand
CCGCGGCGAATTGTCCTGCGGCGAATTGTCCACGCGGCGAATTGTCCTGCGGCGAATTGTCCACGCGGCGAATTGTCTAGCGCGGCGAATTGTCCACGCGGCGAATTGTCATGGAATCGTTTCGTGTTATGTTTAAAGCAAGAATAATTTGTCAAAACATTACAGGAGATACTTGTTCACTGGATCTCAAAACAGAAACATATTCCAGAATGGAGTATTTAGAGATTATCCGGTTAAAAACTGAGTCCAGGCACTCATTAAGCCGAATTAGAAATATAAATCCAGTGTAGGAAAATGGTGTTCCAACTTACCAACTGGGAACCTTGGCCTAAAATCTGTCTTAAAGGAATTCCTAACATAAATTGTAGATTAAATAAATTAGATTAATTCAAAAATGTTAAATTACTAAACATTTGAAATTTTTTTAAATATCGGTTCTGCTTTTGGAAAGATTTGCTATTTCATTTATATTAAAGTCAACTTTTCTGGAATATGCTTTAATGAATACAATCTACTACTCAAAAGCGTTATGACGATTTCAAAACTGTGCATATATGTATTTCATTTCATAAATCATTGAAGGAGTAGTTAGTTGGGTTTAATACTTTAGTATTGTACCGTACGATAGTAATATTTTTTAGGTTAATTTAGAACTAATTATCTTTAAAGAATTCGGAAGACTTCATAAACACCTGCTTATATTTAAAAATTATTTATAAATAGTTATCCAACTTAAAATAGTCTCCATATTCTTGGCCCAATGTAGCCAGCAGACCACAAAAACGGCCCTGATTATATTTAAGGACATAAAATAACTTTCAACGTCCATGTACACTACTTTGCTCTTTCCATAGCCACTATTCTGTATTGAGACAAGAAAGTGAGAATAAATGTACACACTACACAACACTAACTTTATTCGCATAAGTGATACCTATAGATCTTTATAGATGTACATGGATAATATACTATTACATATAAAAAGAGAAAGATGCTTTTTCTTCTGGGTTGTAGTGGTGTGGTGGGTGATATTGATATCCATTGCAGTGCAGTCGATTAAATCTCCTGACTGGCCTGGCCTGGCGAAAGAGAATCTATGTGAATGAATGGCGAATGTGAATTTCATCACATTTTCTAATGATTATTAATGGAAGGGTTGCTCCGTTGTGTCTCCCTTTGGCCCTCTACTACTAACTCCTCTCTAATAAACTTTATCCCACTATATTCCATATTAAAAGTATTACCACTTTCCCTTGCACTTATATTTATAACTATTTCTACAGTACACTCACCACATCTGTTTTAATATTTTTGCTCATCTTTCTTTCCCCATTCATCCCATTCACAATAAACTTCATCCGATACATCTCCTTCATTCCCAATTGCATACTCTTACATTATTACTACATTACAGCTCTTTTTACTAGCTAATGCTTCTTTCATTCTATATCCAACCAGGCTAATTAAGTATATTATTATGTAATAGTCAATAATTCACATATATGTATGATATTATCCAGGCAGTAGCTCATGGAATGCATGAATGGAGATTAATAGTGTCATGTAATCATGTCAAAAAATTGTAATTATCTGTATGTTGAGTTAATTAACAATATCTTTCACTTTTTCTTTTGTTTCCTAAAGATCCTTGCAAAACTTTGGCAATATATTTTTGCAGATGAACAATTAGCGCATGAAATTACGTTAAATGTAAATAGTTTATATTAGCATAGCATTTATTGTACTATTTACTGCAGTATTTCTACCTTTAGTTTAGTTTTGCCTTTAGTATTAGTAAAATTAAATGTTTTTTAAGCAGATCGTGATGGTATAAAAGTTGTAACATACTAAGCTTCGTGAATCCCGTACGCTTATACGGATAGAGAGAGGATTCTAGGCGTTTCATTGATTATCCATTATTCTGTGTAATGTACTGATACAGTTTGTATGTATAGTAGATATGTTATAACATAGAAGTGTGTATATGGACATTACATCAGTCAATAGGTTTTAACTTCGGATTTACAGTATTTACTACAAAAGCTAAAATTGTTTGCACACATCATTTTCACTTTACAAGTTGACTTGGGCTGATCCTTAGAAATCCCAATGGCAAATAAATAAAACTACTTCTGGACTGATCGTGCATAATAGTTATTTATATACTTAGGCAGATGGAATTATGATTAATGGACTCTTGGCAAAAAATTTAAATAAAAATATGACTATTTTAGTTGATTTTGGTTGGTATTTATAGTAAACTGGTTTAGATTGCCAGCACTGACGGTAAGTTATACTAATGCTACATAGTAGTTGCTAATTTACATATAATTTAGTAATTTTGCAGCGGTATGTGTAACAATACATGAGGGACAACATTTTATTTCAAATGAATTTCATGTGGTAAAGTAATAAATACATAATATATTAATGCAAATTAAATATTTAGATATAAAATATGTTAATAATATAGTAGAACGACAGATTTGTCCGTTGACAACTGCAAACTGGAATTGTTCACTGTGTATCTTTGTAGTTTAAAAAACATGACGCTGCCGACAATAAGTGGGCACTTGTGCAATATCAATTACAAACATTTAGTTTAAAAACAGTGTTTCTAATTAAAAACTACAATTTGGAATAATTGCTTTATCCCCTTCGGCAAAAATTGCAATGCGCTTATCTTTTTCTCAACGTGAAGCGTTGTGAAATCAAATCGCTATATTAAAATCGTCAATTATTTTTCTTTAGTTTAATTAGAGCCGAGCACAATTAAACCGACGAATTAAATTAAAAGCCTTTTCCTAACTGGATAAGAAGAAGAGGTCAAAACCCTGATGCCTTTCTGTCTGTGTTAAGTAAATAGGGTGACATGCTAAAGCCCTTAGCTATGCAGTCAACGAGTCAACACTATTTAGGTAAATAGCAGATGAGTATAAAATATAATGAAATCAATGCAATATTCGTATCAGACTATAAAGTAAACTATAGGAATAGTAGAGCAGTAGAGGTAGTAAAAGTGTAGCTAATAGTTATCTAAAGCGAAACTCATAAAATGTATTAATTCAAAGCCCGAGTATTAACAGGCTTTAGACGATTAAAGTCGAAGTCAAACCAAAAGCCTAAGCAGTCATAAATGAAAGATAACTAAATGAAACTCACTCTACATAACTGCCGATAGATATACGGTTTTACGTCAATGTAGTTTATGTATTCACACAATTCAATAGAATACAGAATATACATGCCAACCTAACTAACTTAATTGTAAAATAATGTTGCAAGTATTTAAATAAACAAGTTTTAACCTTCACTTACTTAAGTACAAGGCTTATTAATTTGCAGGCATTTATGTATGTGAAAGGAATTTGCAGAAAGTAAATGTGGGCAAGTATTTATAATAATTTATAAAAATATTTGCTACTGTTTCGTATAACACATAATAATTTAAGTAACCCAAGTCCCTATAGTCTCACATAGGCGCCTGCATTTCTTTAATTACGAAGCTTTCCATTGAATCTAATTTAGTATATCAATGACTTAGTATTTATTTTTTGGAGAAAAAAATAAGATTTGTTCCAAAATGCTCCTTTAAGTATGTTTGTGCAATTTTTTAGAAATATATGTGAAATTAATAATTTAGAGAGTAGAAAACAAAAGAATAAATGCATGCAAAAGTAAAGAGAAAAGAAGCCCCAAAATGAATTAGGAAATCCTCCGGAATTCACCGAAATTAGAGAATTAACGATGCCCGAAAGGGAGTAAGAGCCGGGTAATAAAGTGCATCGAGATGTGAAATCCTTCCTCCGTTCCTCCTCTTACTTCTTGCAACTTCAACCTCAATTTCTTACGTAAGTATTGTACTAGCTCAGATGTAGCCATCCGTGGACTATTATTTTCCTAGTACATAGGTATTCTCCTGCAGGAAACACACACACACGGACTAGAACATCATAAGAGTGGGCAGAACAGGAAGGAAACAAATCTACTGCAATGAAATACGACTAAAGAACATCTAATCTACTACAGGAACTGAGTATTATGTCACAAGTACATACTGCGTTCAAATATATTATTTTTACTCAAAATAATTAATTTTACATCTCATTAATCAACTATGCATATTATATAATAATGCTTAGAAGTAATTAACTGTACCTACAACTAACAATTGTGTAATACTTATGTATAAAAATATTGTTCTCCTCGTAAGCTTGAATACATAGGCAGTAATTATTAAATAATAACTGAAATTTATTAAGTATATAGATTAGTTAGTTCTATTTGTGACTTGCATTGTAATACTACTTAATCCTGACGGTTTATCCTTTAATTGCTATTCAAATCATATCAAACTTTTTACATGAACTACAATTTTTGCATAAGAAAAGCATTGAGATTATTGTTCTTGAAACGTAAAAGAATTATATACCATTTTGGTGCATTTTATAACACATCTAGGAAGACAAAGTTAACTGAAATATATACAAAATGCGTAACTATATATTTAAAAAGTATTACAAGTGAACTAATTAATTTTGGGAAATCTTAATATAAAGTAAATTACTGCAAGTATACTAGTTTCTGTGTTCGTTTTGCAAATACATAGTAAAAGAAGGAAAAGTTTGTAGCTATATTCTGTGTTTTGTTAAGTTGCAGGGAAATAGTTGCCCTTGTCTTGTCTTGTCGTCCTTAATTCCTGTGTAGGATAGGAAGTTGGTTGGAAGGTTGGATTATGTGTAGAATAAATGGAATAGAAGTTTTAGTTTACAAGATGAGATGCATTGGCATTCTAGCATCACTATTTCAGTCCAGTTCACTTCAGTTCAGAGTGGAGTCACTCACTTACTTCTATCCACAGACTCAGCTAGACTCCTATCCTATCAATATCTTTCAGGGTTGGCAAATGGGAATTCCCATTTTACCCTTTTCCCCACCGTTCCGGAAAGAAACTCGGCGATTAAATGTAATCAATCAATATTATCCCAAAATTTAGATTTTTTGAATATTTCTACAGTAATATTTTAGTTTATATAATATTACAAGGACAATTAATTAAATTATCAATTAAGATGAATTAAATTGATTAACTGTGTCCAATTCTGATAATATAGTAACATAAGAAATCAGTTTGTACTCATAATAATATTTTACATAGCTACATATTTTACATTGAATACATATATTATGTATATTTCGGCAATTTTCCCACTTCCCTAAGCGGGGAGTGGAAAACGCTAAACGTGGGGAAAATCGAAACCCTGTAAATGTGTAGAGAAGGGAAAGTCAAAGCTAAGCACAAGCCAAGCTGAAGTAGAAGGGCAAGCAACTGTAAGTAAAGTGAAGCTAAAACAAAATCTAAAGGCAAAAGCAAGTGAGACAAGCAGACAGACAAAATGTCTCTTCTCTACACTTCTCTCTATCTCTTCTATAACACACGCTCAACTAAAAATGCAACTCAGATCTGAAAATGTGGACTCTTGAAAAATAGAGGAAGATGTTACATAACAAATTCTACAATGCATATCTGTACACAGGGTGATCACAAATGCTACAATGTTTTACTTACATATTATATGTATTTAAAGTTATATCCCTTTTTAGAACATAATTTATTATTTATAATTTATAGTACTAAAATAACACACGAGCCTTTCCTCCATGAAATATGTAGCAACTATAACTATTTAATAACAATCTAAAAGTAAACTAAGCTTCAATTTTGACTAGTCATTAAATGTATGTTGGATTTAAAAAAATTGGGGGTGGGGTCCTAACTCGGAGAGATTGACCCGCTGAAATTTTGAAGTCGATATCTCAAACCGTTTTTGAATTATGGGGTATACGGATGGACTTACAGACAGATGCATCATTCACATAATAGAGACAAGCTCCTTCTTACAAAGAGCAACTGTATTAAAATATAATGTTATTCAATTTAAATCTATATGCATGCAAAATTAAAACAGGAATTTTGTGAAAATGTTCAAATCAACTAAATACACATTCCTAGATTTAATATCTCTATTTAAAAATAGTTTTTGATTATTATGTCGGCCTGCAGAAATAAATTTTAATATTTTAGATACATTGTATGTATAGGTAATTAGAAAAATATGTAAGTGTCCCCCATTTTCGTCGACTACCCCTTATTATTCAGTCTATCAGTATTCCCGTATATGCATTCATACTAAATATATTCTTTTGGTTGCATTTACCTTTTAAGATAAAGTATGTGTATATATAAATGCAGTATAGAATTTGAAATACAATATAATATTGTTCATTTAAATTCTACTATAGAAATTGTTTATATTATTATATAAAGAGATGAGTAAAGGTAATATTATATGGTTTGTATGTATATTTCTGTATAAGGTAAGTTGTTGTTCACTAGTTTCCTCTTCTTCTGGTCTTCTGTTTGAGATTTGAGAGTGTCTCTGAAGATGAGGTCGATAGAGCGTAGCCAGGCAACAGCTCTCTGCAGGGATTGGCTGTGTCGAGGAGGATTTCTTCCGAAATGGGCCGTCCTTGGTGTTCCTGACTCTCTCTTCTCTCTCCGGTTCATTTTCCAGAGAGTACACTCGCTCTGGATATTCTCAAATCCCTCTTGTCTTTTCTCTAAGCTCTCAAATTTATTGCTTTCTATTTTTGGACACTTTTTTCCGCAAAACGCTCCGACCAAAATTCACAATTTTATCTTTTACCCTCCACTCTCACTTACAAACTAACAAACTTCTTATTCTTATGTACTTCTGCATTATATGATACTAATTGTAGCTTTTACATACTAACTGTTTACCTATACAATATATTTGTATGTACATACAAATACAACTACAACTACAACAAAAAGTCAGATGCCTTAAGAAGTCAACTCAACTCAACTGAAGTCAATAATCAAGTCAAGTTTCTTGTTTCTATATACTTAAGTACATACTGTACATAAAATAATGCAGAAAAGAGAACAAGAAGAGAAGTAAAGTAGTAAAACTTTATTATTTAAGTACCTACTTAACTTTCTCTTCCTTTGAACATTCAAATACTCACATTTACTTCCCTACAGTTACTTAAGTAGCTTCCTTAACTTAAGAGACACACTTATGTATGTGGAGGAGCGGAAATAAGTATTTACTATTTACGTATCATGTATCAGAATGTGAGTCGGAGTCTCTTCTTGTTTCATTTTATGGAATGAGAATGCAAGTAGGATCTTCCCTATACAAAAGATTCTCCTTTTCCTTCTGCTGGAACAATTTTAATTATAAATTAAGCAATTAGTCTACTTATTTATATTTTGTATCTTGAGGCTTGAATTTAATGGGGCGGAATATGTATATGGTACAAATTTTAATTGTTCCACAAGTTTCAAGACAATGACTACACACTACATACATACATAAATATAAGGAATGACTTTACTTAAATGTTTACCAGAAGAATGTATAAGAAAATAAAGATAAATGCAATGACTGATTAAAAGGATACAGAAATTTTTTATATAAATAATTTTAATGTATGAGTGCATTAATCTAAGGTGTGTCTAAAAATTATAGACACACTAATTTTTACTTAAATATAAAAATGTATTTTCTATAAAACTTGACTTTTTGAGTGATTAAAACACAAAAGCAAGTTTTTATGATTTATTTGTTTTTCTATATTAATATAAGGTGTGTATAAAATATAGAGTGACAATATTTTCCTTATAAGAATGCAATGTAAGATGAATTTGGAGTTGAAGTGAGTTGTATTTATTTGTGTTGTAATAACTAAGTAAGTAAGTAAACAAAGGAGAAGGCATTATGTTCTTGTGTCTCTGACATTAGAGAAGTTTCTCTTGCTTAGTATTATTATTATTATACCAGTATTTCTTAGTAGTATCCTTATATATTTAATGTATTTGTTAGCATGCCTTTTATATACTACGTACATATACTAATGAATAGTATATAAATATATATGTGTCTTATTTTCCATTTTGTTCTCGTGTCTATGTGTCTGTGTGTTTTGTTCTGTCTATTGTTGGTTGTCCTGTGCTGTCGCTGGATCTGTTTCGGGAATTTAGTTGAGTTTAGCTAGTTTAGTTGAAGTGAAGCTCTGTGTAGTAAGTGTAGAGTATGTAGTAGGTAGCTATGTGTATTACATTAAGAGTAAGAGTAAGAGTAGTACTCTGGAAAAGATAGGCCATGCCAGGATAACGTTTTGCATTACATTAGATAGAAATACATCAGTAAAAAGGAACGGACATCCAGAATCCAGAGAAGAGCCTGGTTGGGACTCAATTCTATTGTATTCTGTACTCTGTGTGGTATGGTGCATAGTGTGTGGATTTTGCTCTAGATTGGTTTGGCTGTGGAATATTGGCAAATAATATTTGTGCGGGGATTGGCTGTTAGGGATGTCGAGGGAGGGTCTCTGTTTCGGGAGAGTGCGGGCTGCGTCCCAAGTTGGGTGTATGTTTTTGGCTGTGGGAGCCTGTGCATGAAAATGATGAATAGAGGTTGGACTTAGGTTAAATCGTAGTCAAAGCCGGGTGAGATTACTGTTTGAGCCAGCTCTCCTCACAGGCAACAGCTCACTCTCATACTCTTCGGAAATCCAGATTATGTGCCAGGATCTCGCTGGATTAAATTAAAACAACTTCCGCTCCCTTTACAAATTGTGCAGATTTTTCTATCTCTTTAACTATCGGCTTGGCTCTAACATCTCCTGTACTACATACTATACAGAATCCTCCCTTTACTATACTACATCTCCTTTACTGTACTGTAGACCAGAACCAGACCACTATCACTTCTACTATATATTATTACATTATTACCTTAGAGTACTTTACGGCCTAAGTCCTATAGACTCTTTACACACAACTTATACACTTTACCATTTACGGAAACAGGTTTCTTCCTTAACTTAACTTACGAACATAAGTGCACAGTTGTATTGAATTGCATTTTACAAGTGCAAAAATACCCGGGTTTCTATCTTTTGTGGACAGCCCTTAGATTACCGAATAATTGAAGGAACATCTTCAAAGTTCTTCTTCTTTAGAGCAAATGGATTCCCTTTCAGCGGCCGCTGTCGCTGCCGCCGCTGCTGCCAGTAGTAATGAAGGGAATGCTGCTGGATTGTGTCTCCAGGATCTTGTTGGTCATCATCATAATTCCAGTGCTGAGCTCCTACACCTTCACTCCATTCATCATCAGGTAACAGTAACAACTCTTTATACTTTATATATATACTCTTTATAATAGTAATAAAGCTTACCTGACTTAATTCTAGTCTTCTAGTGCTTTAGTTATACTAAATGGGCAAAGGTACCTATTTTACATGAAATGCATAGAGAGATAGTTGATAGTCTAAAATAAAAGTATCTGGAGTATACTGGAGTATAGTACTGGAGGAGAGAAAGGCTTAGATGCTTAGATGTTAGATCTAAGTTGATGTTCTAGGAAAATGTGTTCTGATGGATCGATTGGCTTCGCCTTGGCTTCACTTCACTTAACTAGACTTCTTCTTGGCTTATACGTGTTTACAAGAGATAAATACACGAGAACAGGAGTTAAACCATGAAAAGCTTATATAATGTCCTATGACACATCTTATATACACATACACTACACATATACTACACAGAAATAGAGATAAGTAAGTAATGTATACTTACTTACAATACTTACAGAAGTACTTACATAAGATACAGATAAAGGAAAAATAATGTGCCTTGTCTACGTATAGACTATTTTGATACATACCTTATAACTTGTAACTTATAACTTATGTAGGTTGGTTTTGGTTTATAAAATAAAATCCTTTAAGATAACCAAAGCAATGCTAATGCACTTTACTTACTTGACTTATGTATTTGTACGTACGTATATAAGCACAGCAAAAGCTAACAATAAGAATAAGAAAACAATTGTTCATCTCAATTCAAACATTCATCCTTTAGGACAATTTGTTGTTTTATGAAGAAATCTTTAAAGATTTCAATTATCTAATAGATTTATCTGTATGGCAATTAGTTGATCTACTTTTATCTTTAGGACCGAACAAGATACTTTTACTAATTCCTTAAATACATAACACATAATGAAATCCTATATAACTATGGACGTTTAACAATTAGGGAAGACATTTACAATTCATGTATAGGTACACACATGCATAGTTTCTCTGTATAGATAAGTAAGTAGTATAATATGTGTATGCGTAGCTAAGGGCAAGCGCATAAGAAAGATGTAACTGGAAACTGGACTGAAAGTAAAAGGAAGGAAAGAGATGTTGATGGTATGAATGACTCAATTTGAAAATATTTCATATTATAGTAGTACATCTCTACAAGATGAGATTCACACAGTTAGCCTCTACTATTTATCTGTACATAGGATTTGTTCTTTAGGGATATTCGATTTTTGTTCTTGCTTATAATATTACATTTAAGTATAGGCACCTACCTAACATTACTATACATAGTACACACATAAAACACTGAATATTATATACTTTTATATGGTTTGTAGGATTTAATTGTACTAAACAGCTCAGCAAAGATATAAATAGGAATTTAGTAATCAAACTTCATATCTCTACAAAGCCTTAACTTATAAATCTCTAAAAATATAGTTACATGTACTATGCATAATAAACAATGGAGATAGAAACTACAATTATATAGTATATTAGTAGGTACTAGGTTTAAAAGCCATTTAGTTAAGCAAGATTAGCATTAATTATTATACATATACTTAGTTAAGACATTAATACTTTTTTAATTTGTGTAAGCCCATTTAGCTTGAAAAATATAACGCAAAATTATTTTATTGCATAGTGGTACACTACATATGTAATAACGTACCTTTTATCTACATACTTATGCACATCACATAACTTACATATATAGATAACGTCTTGGTTTACGTAAATATAAATTAGGTTTGGTAAATATAAGTGCATGCAGACCCTTACTAACAGTGTAGTTTAGGAAATTTTATTTTTGTATCTTTATACAACACATTTAGGTGTTCGACACAAATTCATAGGAAGCTTGGAAAGTTTAGTAACGTAAAAGAGGATTAAATACGCGAATTAGTCAAAATCGAAAAGTTTAACACAAATCCTGCATATTTAGAGAAAATAATCTCTAAACTGCGTTTTTATGGATAATATAAAAGTTGAATTTTAGGGAGTGTCTGTGACTTTAAGTGTGTTTTTGTTAGACAGTGTTGAATTTACAATTAATTAATACATTCAGTGTCCGTAGCTTGAAAACTAAATACTTGCTACTAAAAATGGTTTGTAAAGAAACTTTGTGAATATTTTTACACGTAGAATAAAAATACGACTTTGTATTGTAATATCTTAATGATGCGCTTAGCTAAGCTAAGGTCATTTTGTAATCAAAAAACTAATAAACTTATAGGTGAACGAAACGAGATTTTATTTTGGGTTATAAATATTTGTTTGCCGTGTTCTTGTCCTATCTGTCTGTTTAATATTTAATTTTAATAACATGAACATTATGGTTTAGCTGTAAAATAGACTTGCATTGGCAAACATTGATTTCCAAGTAATTCTGATAATTTTAGAATTTATTACAAATTGATATCAAATTCTAATCAGGTATTTAGAGAGTTGACTAGACAGAACTGGCCAAAGGAGACAGGACAGGACAGGACAGTCAACAAATAAATAAATAGTTCGGGAGGGAGGAATGTTAGTTTTACTTATTTTTATTTACTCTTCTTTTATTTAGTTAAACCTGGATTCTGGATAGATTTGAACTAATAAAAAATAAAAGCTCTTTCATCCTTGCGGCAATCCAACAAAATCCACAAATACTTAACTATTTGTTTTAGATTTACATACAAATCCGAAAATCCTTCACTATTACATTATTAGCTATATGCTTAAGAGCTTTAACATTGCATCGTTAGTTAAGGCATCGCTAAATATTAGAATTTAGTCATTTTTGGTAATTATATGTAAATAAAGTTTGCTAGATTCACACAAGCATAAAAATGAAAGTTTTCTCTTAAAAAGTTCTCCGTTTTTAATAAGTTACTCCAATTTATTATGGACTTTGGCATTTTTAGGTGATATTTTGTTAATTACTAAGTATGTTAACCATTTCTGGTAATTATGTATGGACAAAGGGCAATTTCTTTTGTAGAAAGATTTTTCGTGAGCGTGTTACATTTTTTAATTGATATTTTTGCCGTGTGTTGTTTCCAGCTCCCACAACTGCAACACATCCAGCCGACGGATCAATTGCAGCCTCAGAATAATTTCGGGAGCGGAAGTCACCTGTCCCATGGCAGTAGCCACCACCACCACCACATGCAACACCATTTCGGATCGACGATCTCCGCCGCAGCCGCCAATGTTCTCAATCATCATCATCATGTTCATGTCCACGTACCCGCAGGCCCCACAAATGACAGTTTAGATGTCAAAGTCAAAAATCTTAGGGGTACGTCTCTATTTACTTATAATCCTTTTACATCTTCTCTAAATTACACATCATCTCTTCTTTACAAGGAATCTTTACATTCATTTTTGGTTACTTCTTTAGCAAATACTATAAAAACCGCGGAAAAAATGGTCTAGATATCTTTACACTTCATGTTTCCCATCAAAAATAAGATTTCCTAATATTATAGTCTTAATTTTTCTTAAAAACGAGGAAAATATACCTCAAAAAGCTAGAGAAAATTATGAAGCAACTTAAAATTACAGCCATCGTATACTAAATGATTATTCCCATACTTCTGTATGCAAATGTTTCTGGAAATATCTATCAAACGTTTATTGTAGCGATTGCTCCAATTTATTTCAAAGGAAAATTGTCTTATGACAATCCTTCTTGAATATTTTCAACTGCATTTCATCACAGATCATTCTATTTGTGTTTTTGTCTGTGTGGAAGCGGTCTGTTGTCCAAAGAACTAATAACATTATCTGTAAACGGTAAATAAATAACCAGAAGCATGTAAAATGCTTTAATATGAAGTTCCATTGTGCCCCAGAGCATTTACACATTTTATACATCAGATCACCAGACACAAATACACAAAACAAATGAACAAACACACACACAAGGCAAATAAACTTTTCCCATATGTTGTGCTTTATAATTTGGTTGCACAGTACACATAGTGATTCTGGATATATTCAGAAATTAATAGGAAGGATAAAGATTATTACGCTCATGCCTAGAAATAGAAGTAATAATGTGTATCTATATAAAAGTGTCAGTTGGGTTGAATTTAGTAGATTGATATTATATAGCTATCTCATTGTTAGCATGCACTTAACTTTAAACTGTAAATCTGGTATTTGAAGGTAAAATAGTCGAAATACTTGAAAAAATTATCTGCTTTTGCTTTGATTAATCAATTCTATTGAGTTACGTTGTTACGTATACAGAATATCCACACAACGAAAGGAAAAGGATGATGTTGTTGAGCCAAAGTCAGTCAGAACAGGCGAGCCAGCAGAATATTTCGTGTCAATACAAATATAAACTACATTATTACTGTTATTACTATTACCTTTACCTTCTGTTCAATTCTGATCAACGTAAATACATGTACAGGGTATGTCGCAAACTATTGCATAGTTTTTTAAAGATCAACAGATTTTCAACTCGAGAAATCCCTATAAACTTTAGGAAAAATACACAGTTAAGCGTGTCTCTATAAAAAGCGTTTCAATTAGCCAAAAATTTCCTTAAAACAAATTGACAAGTAATATTTTCTCGAGTGCTTTCAAATTTTAAATCTCCCAAAAATGTAGACCGGGAAATAATTTATGCAGTTTTTCATTTTATGAAGATTTTTCCGCAGCTGGCTTTTAATAGTGCTGTCTCGTAAATAATTTTTACTAAAATTTGAGGCAGTGTTTTAATAATTAAGTTTTCTAATTGTCGAAATTGTGTTCCTTGATAAGAGTGTATCGTGAGGTTTATTTTATCCATGTCAAGGTTAGATTTTGACCAGGATAGCTGGCGGGCCCACACAGGGGGGATTTAGTAAGATTCTTAACAACACAATAGGACATACCTAGGGAATATTCTTTCACATTGTAATTTGTTGTGAATTTAGTTATTTAAAAAAGGACGACAGCAAAAGCGGACACATGTCCATGAAAAACCCTGTATATAGAAAGTATGTTCACTAACCAAACCAGTAGAAGTAGAGATGTAAAAACTTTATTATTAGGTGAGTTTGTGATGGTTTGCATTGGATTGTGATGTTTCTTGTTGATTTACACATGTAAAGTATGTCAGTGGCCATTTGTCGGCAGATAAGACTATCAGGAGAAGTCGAACATTTGTGACAAGTTGTGACACGCTTTGGAGATAACCCCGGGCACCGCTATCTTATCTCCTTCTCTCTGTGCTCTTGATTCTCCTCTTGTCCGCCGACAGTTCTCATCTCTCCGCTTACTAAATACAAATCGACATCACCACACTCTCACTGACTTCTGACTGTAAAATTATGGATTGACTGATCTTCCGTCTCTTTATCTTTATCTACTTACCTATTCTCTCTCAATCTACACTTTTATGTCCATTTCTCCAGTCAACCCGTCTCCCCTATGCAAAATTACAAATAATTTCCTAAATCTGTACTGTTCTGATCGTCACTTATGGTCTTTCCAACATTACTACATAATCATCATCACACAGAATATTATATTATTAACTTTTACCTGCAGTTGTGGTCATTGTATAAGTCGTAGGCAAAAAAATCTTCATAAACTAATACACATTGATAGTAATATAGACACTAATCACTTAATCATACAGAAAAATGCCTTTAATTATTCTGGAAAGTTGTTTTAGCTGTCTTAGTGTATTTTGGCATGTTCATAGCACGTTCTTATCATTACATATACGCATTAGGCTAAAAAATATCTTCAAAAAAGGCAATAAATCGAATACACTAAGTAATTTGACTCTAAATGCTAATTGATGTAGAAAATGCTTCAAAATCGCAAAGATACATTTTTGATTCCAAATTTTGCAAAAATACCAAAAATTAATTAAAAAATTAAAAAAATTACTTAGTTTCAACATTTAAGGGCACTTTTCTACATATGCTCACACTTTTGAATGAAAAAAAACGTTTAATTGGAAGCTTCTATCAAATGTTTAGATTTTTCTTATTAATTATTTTTCTTATTACTTAACACGTTCATAGCTTTCAAAAATAAAATACAAAGTTCAAATTCCCTAAAATAAAAAAGACAACAATTTTAGAATGCCAGATCGCTTTCCTACCTATGACATACATATAATGCCATTATAATTAGTATCAAATTCAATTTAGAATGACGATATCCTGCAAACATGTAAAATCTCTCTATCCCTGGCATTGTGCTCAGATTTATGTTTCTACGTGCATTTGTTTTTGTATTGGACGGATTGGATGAATTGAAGTTGATTTTACTTGTTTGACATCATGTAAAGTGTGTAGGATGCTACCAATTTGATGTAAATTGTCAAAGTAAATGTGAATCTACCTTGTATACAAATATCTCTATAGGATTGCATACAGTAAGTAATTTTCTGTGTATTAATATACATCTCTACTCTGTACACATGTAGATATACAATTTATGTATATGTAGGAATAGATACTTAAATATAATAAAGATAATGGTACGGTATGGTGTTTGTAAATGTGTAGACAATGTAGATGCAAACACAAGGATCCGAAATCCAAACTAATACACATTTACTACATCTCTATTTGTATGTGACACTGTATGCTTAATATAAAAGCATGTTTTTATACCTAAATAGCAAATACATGTATCGTATGAGTAGTGTGCGTACGTAGGTTATAAGTAATATAAAGATAACGAAATGAAAATCCAATTACAGTTTGTTTGTGCAGAAGAATGGCTAATCCTTCGGAAATTAGGTATTATTCCATTGGATGCGTTTAACCAACTTTATAAGAATCTTCCTCCGTTATTTCTGTATATAGATCATTCTGTATAGTATAAATATATTTCTAGTTGAGTTAGTTAGTTAGTTAGTGTGGTGTAATGTATTCTGTAATATTCATTGAGCTTACGCACCCAGAAAATTGAGCGTGTCTAAACGCTTTCATTATTCTTACTGGGGCGTTTGAATCCAAATCTCTTTATTCTCCTTCCCTGCCTCGATCTGCCTGCCTCTGCCTTGCATTAAGATTCCCTTTTAGCTTGAGTTGAGTAGAATAATAATACTCTTGTATGTTATGCTATATACTATGTACATGGAAACATCCCCCTCGATAAGAGTTCTGAATAAGTTGGAGGAAATTCACCCTTCGCTTCGTTGTGCTGTCTGTCGTATTCGTATTCTGTGGTGTCGTGTCGTTTTCCTCCTGGAGTGAGTTTCATCTCATTTCATCTCATATTGTCATCCAGCTTGGCCTGCTGCATTTAAAAGAGCATCTTCCACCACATTGCATTATTTCCTCACACCATACACAACACACTCCATCAGTCGGAGACTAAACTGACTTCCCTTGCTTTGGCTTCGCTGCCTTCAATTTAAATCGGGGACATACATGTACAGCCGGGCAGAAATCAATGTTAAGGGATTAATAGTCGATAGCTATACTCTTGTTCCATTTTTATCTGTGTTAGTATTTTGAAATTGTTAAGATTTTAAAGAAAAGAGATGCTTTTGACTCAGATTACATTATTTTTGAATTACATTAGTGAAAGCTTAATCTTCCGAATTATTTTTTCGGTCAAAAAATGTTATACCCATGTGGATACGGCTATTCGTATCATTTTTCCAAAAAAACTATAATTATTAAAATTTAAAAGATACTTTCAAATTAAAAAATGCTAAATAAGCTGCAAAACCTTGGTTTATGTTTTAGGCACCTGAAAATTAGAAGAAAATGAAGAAAAATACTTTTTGCAACAAATTTATTGCAAATGGATGTATTTAGTATTTAGGTGTAATCTTCGTTGTCCCATAAGATGAGGCACCTATGTATACTAATGTATTGTCAATGTCTATCTATCTCTATTACATCCATAATACGGCATGTAGAATGTGTAATGTACAAAGTATCATCATCACATCACATCAGATCGGCTAACTAAGCTAAAACTACTAACTGTAACTCCGCATCTAATAAGATCATTTGATTTGACAGTTGCGAGTGTGATATTATACAGAAATGTTTATTTTCTCTTCTCCTCTCTTCTTCCACACATTTCTATTGAATTCAAAAGATTGGAAAGATGAATTGAAGGGAAGCTCATGTCATCTGTCATGGAATCCCATTCATCCTCACTCCTCTTATTATAATATTATTATTATGCATTTCCTTATCACACTTCTACTTAACACTTGCTAACTAAATACATATAACACTTCTGCATTTCCCAGATAAATATTTTCAAGATCCATTCATGTTTACGGGTGCGGCAGGCTTGGCTGGAGGTTCTGGGTTTTGTGTGATAAGTGTAAGTGAGTGAGATGTCAAAAGTCAACTGCTTCCTTATCACTTAAACATCTCACAGATTCCATACATAATGTTATTGTGTTATGATATCATGACATTGATTATTACTACAAAAAACTATTTGTAGGTTAGGCAGCCATATCTCATCTCCATTTCATTATTTATCCAGATCTCATATTCATATTCAATTTGTATTTGTATTTACTTATCTTATTATACAGACAGTAAACTGAAGATATTCATTTCTCGAAGCTAATTTTAATTTCTTTTAAAAAATATTTGCATAAATGTTTGCATGAGGCTTGTTTTTGCAAGTTTTTGCATATTTAGTAATTAATTCTAATTTCGCATAGGTATAAGGTACATAGTACTTTAATTTAAATGCATATATGTACTAATACCTATAGATTAAGATTAATTAATGTAAATTACGGATTATTAAGTGAAATAAATTAGTATCTAGGCTGTTGTAACAATAAATAGTAATTAAAACTGTGGTTGAGTATGCAAATCATATAATCAATCACCATTTGTGACTGAATTGCAGCTTTTGGGTGTAAAATGTAAAATATACTGGCTTGATCTGATCTGGATATACATTATGATCAATACCAACTTAGATAGTTAGCTGTAGACAGATTTGGATTAGGTTTAGCCCAGAAGAAATGTAGGTATGAAGTACTTACTGAACTGTAACGAATTAAAAGCATTGAATTTCATATAACAGAAATTTAAGATTTTGGACAACAATGATAAATTATGTTACAATTTACGATACACTGTATTTGCGTGTCTATGTGATGTTACTAAATAAGAGACAGGAATGATGATGGGACGTCCATATAATATGTCCAACTGAAAGATGAGAGTAAAGAAAAAATTCTGAATCGTGTGAACATGAAAAAGATCACGTCCAGTCGCACTTGTGTGTCACTTGACTCCAAAACTTGACCTTTTAACGAGAACAAGTAGCCCATGCTTCTCTATATTGGTTTTGGATTCATATAAGTACTTAAGGTACTTCAATTCTGCTTCTGGTCTGGTTTACAAAGTAAATACAATATATCTAAGTGTATAGTATGTTCCTAAGTGACCTACCGATGTATACATATCTAAACGTCAAGCTATTTATAGGTTATGTATATACTACACAAGTATATTTGTATTTGGTCAGTTACCCCATCCATTTGTAGGTTTGTAAATTTGTATGGGAGCCTTCTTGTTAAGTAATTATGTAAAGTGTGAGAATATGTCTCCAGAAATAGATATTTTTGTGGGAATTCTTTGGTGTAATGTATTAATTGTCTTGTAAGTCAGATTTGGTGGAGAGGTTAAGTTTTTTGATCTTTTCTGCTCCCTGTCCCTGTCTGTCTGTACTCTGTACAATACGTACCCGTGTGGATGCAATGGAATGGCTCGTGTGTGTTGTACATAAAAGAAATAAGATGTTAACACGTTGCGTTGAGTTTGGTAAAGTATTAAGTGAGAAGTGAGCATTGGATTTCGAATGGACTAAATAGTGCAGTGGAAGAGCCTTAAGTATAAGCAGGTGGAAATGTCATCACTCATTCTGTTTCCTTTACGTATGCGTCCACGTTTCATGCTTTCAGTGAAAAATATATTCTCTAGCTCTCTTTCTTGTGTGACATAACAGGAGAATCAGGAGATGCAAGCATGCAAGGGACATTCTTAAAGGATATACATTTATATACTACTACCATATATAAGTACTTAGCTATATATAATACACACTTCTTACAATACTCCAATAATAATGCACAATTTTATTTAATTAGCATATATTTGGTGCATATAAGTAAATGTTATATAATAATACGAGCCTTGTGGCATTACAAAGTTTGAAATTCTTCATTATATATTTTTAAAGGTATATTATGACTTCAAAAAAGATTCTAAAATTTAAATGAAGGATTTAAATGGATATTATTGCATAATAATATGTTCTGTGTAGTATTGTAGGTGTATATATATGTTGCCAAAGAATAGTAGTCTAAGGTCTGATATTACACTATGCGAAGATCTTGTAACTCGGAAGCAAAGAAGTTAACTAATGCTGACAGTTGGTTCATCCATTTACCGTTTACCCTGTAGACAGATACTTGAGTAATTATTCTCGGCTCACTTAATTACATGTGTACATTGGGAGGAAGAGCAGCAGATTTAACACAACGTACATTATGCTACTGTATAAGTAACTTCTCACATTTAAAGAGGGTTGCTTTTCCTTCCCTATCCTTTGCATTCGTCTCTACACATTTGTCTCTCATATATATTTGTAAAAGTATAGGAATGAATGAATGTCCAAGTCCAACGAAAGTAGAAGTGAAACCACGTATTTAAATAGTTAGTATTAGTATTCATACATATTTCCATAAAAATAGCTAGATATTTATGGATAAGTAGTGTACAGAATCCTCTCACGCTCAATGATGTTAACTTAACTTAACACCCTGCTCTACTCATTCTTCCTTAACAGTAACAGTAACAGTAGCAGCTAATCTTTGTAAGGAATAATTACACAGGATAACATTCATTTAACTCCAAAATGGTTACAAACACAAAAATTTGGTAAAAAAGCTCAAACGTTAATAGCTCTGAACCAATTATGACTTTTGTTTAGGGTTCTCTACTTTTTAAGGATTTACTACAATTTCCACATACCTATATAAGTAATGTAAGTATTCAAACATGAAGAAATAACTCATATGAGTAATATTCATTTGACTTTTTCTTATAAACTCTTTAAATACTCAAAACACTCAAATGGTCTTTAAAATACACCTTTATTAACTTTTCTAAATTAATGATGTTCTGTATCTTAAAATTTACATTTATGGGGTAACCGATAAAGTAAAGTACGGTAATTATTTAGTAAAAGGAGTTGGGTTGTAAGATGTAAGTGTAAAGATTCCTGGAGAGAAGAGAAATATAAATGTGTGTAGGAATAGGTAGCACGTATACGTATTAAAATAAAGACAGAAAAGTACTATAGAATTGTGAATGTAAATAATTCGGGGAAAGAGAGATGTGGGAGTCTATAAGATTTGTTATCTGGATTCTCAGCAGATTCTCCTTTGAGTAACCCTACGCAGCAGCAGCCGGAGCCTCAGAAGACGGAGCCGAACAACAACGACAATAATTCAGACGACCTGGACGATGCCTCGGAGCCAAAGAACAAGAACAACGCGAAGAACAAACGCCAACGTCGTCAACGGACTCACTTCACCTCCCAGCAACTCCAGGAGCTGGAGGCCACTTTCACCCGCAATCGCTACCCAGACATGAGCACGAGAGAGGAAATAGCCATGTGGACCAATTTGACCGAAGCCAGGGTCAGGGTAAGCACATCTCTCCCGTTCTCTCTTTAATACAGTCATTCCCCTTCATTTACTAATAAAACCCGGGTAGCCTTTCAAGTTTTAACGAACAAAGCTACAAACAATTTTGCAAAATATTTGTGCTGATCTGTAGACATCGTATCAAAATTTTATACCAATTTCCAAATTGACAATTCTTTATATAACTAAAGGAATGTACAATTATTTTGCAAAATTGGTTACTTGGCTAGTACTATAAGGTTTAATGAACGGGTTCTAAAAATAGTAGTGACATGTCTTCGTATACGAGATCTTCATATAAGAATATGTTCATTTCCTTTAGAAAATAAATAGTTCGCGAACTTCGTGATCATTTTTTTGCAAAATTCCATCGAAAATTAATTTAAATAGGTAGTGAATGAATTAATTACGGTTTAAATCATATTTATTATATAAACATACGCGTACCAGAAAGTTTAATAAGAACTGTTCCATTTTTGGCCCCAAAAAGACTTAAAAACTAAAATGTAAAGTTAGAATGTATTAAGATTTTCGTTAATCGACAAATACATGATTGCCTACTAGCATGCAGATTTCAAAATGATAAAAAAAAATTAGGGCGTAATTTTAAATTACTGTATAAGCACATAATGAGATACTACATTATAATTTACGGGAGGTTGTATTGCATTGTAGGTACAGTATACATGTTTGTCTGTTCACGTTCACCCCCATAGACTTTCTGTGCTTACTGCTTACCTTAAAATATTCATGTTCCCTATAATATGTAACATTAGTGCAAGAGAAAATAAAAATTCTGGTTAAATTTTGCTTATCTTTGGCAGGCACTTAAAATTCAGATAGCCAGGCCAGTCGTCAGTGCAAAAAACCCATTCTGTTTTATCACCACAAAGTTATTTTGTATGATGATAGTACAGTGTGATTGATGTTGCTTAAATAGCAACTATAGATTTACAATTTACAAATACATGTACGTATATGGATGGGCGTCCTGACTTCTGAATCTGACTGAATTATTTAATTATGATAGCAAAAACTTTGAAAATCGGTAAAAACAAAGGGAATTGCAAATCCCAGTGAAGTCCCATGTAAACTGTCGCTTAGAGAGTTATTATTTAAAGATTATTTTAGCTTATCGTATTTAACTGTCACTTAAATACATTCAGACTTTAGAGTTTAGCTCGGTTTTATTTAGGGATTGACTCAAACTTACTTTTGGCATTAGCAAATGCATAAATTCGGGAAAAGTAGGGCAAAAACTCTGAATTTTATACAATTAATGAGGCACATAAATAAAGGATGAGGAAATCGCTTTAAGTTTATTTAAAATTCCTGAAGATAGTTAATTTAACACGTTTTAGTACAGGAAATATATAGAATTAAGTAACTACAATGAACCTTCTAACTTCTAAAATTCTTTGGAATCTCTCTTTGTTCCTAACCCCCGAAATAAAACGTTATGTTATATTGGTATATAAGAAATATAAAAGACTAATAGTAACGCTAAATTATATGGAAATATTTGTAAAAATGACACTAAAGGAAGACACTTAAATTAAACGATTACAAGCGTTACCACAAATATGCAAGTAATTAATTCCTCGCTATGTACGCTATGTATGGGGAAGGAATGAAATAATTAGAAACGAGTTGAGTTAAAGCGGAAAGATAACGGGTATTTACACTAAAGACTAAAGGACTAACACAAAGCTCCAATAAATCAGAAACCATTTAAAAATAAGTCTATAGACGATTAGATACACTTTCATACACACTGAGCATCCTTATCCTTATAAATGTAATTGCATGTCCATATGTCCCAGTCTAGAGAACCTAAACAGTAAGAATGTCAATTTGGTTTGTCACAGTCACACTACAGAAAATTGTCGAAAGCATAATATTATGTAGGTTTGAATATTAGGGATATTATCACGTTATCATTATTATAGTAATTAAATAAATAAACCTTTGCAAAATTGATGTAACAAAGTACTGGAGCTAAGTAGTGTCCCTAAAGTGCCAGTTTTTGTTGATAAAAATAGTTTAAATGACATATTAAATATATTTTGTATTGAATCCTGACGAAATATAATCATTGGCGTAAGTTGAGATTCATATTTTGGGTTTCTAACGTCATTAACTGTCCAATGATACCCCACTCGCCATATATGTTGTTGGTTTTCAAAATTTGGTAGGCGCGGCCATAACTCAGCGGGTTGTGGTCAATTTGGGCCATTAACGAACAAAATCTGGTTACTTATAACCATAATATTGTGATTGTGTGCCAAATATTATAGGAATCGGTCAACTCATGTTAAAAGTTAAAAGTTACAATGTTCATAAGCGGACAGACAGACAGACAGACAAAGTAATCTTATAATGTGCCTCAACTACTTACTAAAGACAGACGGGGAACAAAATGAAGGCAGACAAACACAGCACACCAAAATGAAACCTTGCCTTAGATTTTATTTGCCATTTGCATTGGTTAGGTTTAGTTTTGTGAATTGTAGTTGTAACAAGGGGCTTTAGTTAAACTCGGAGTCTCACAAACTGTTTGCTTACTAAAGACCAATTAATGCAACAGGACTCACCTAACAATCCCCACATGTCACATCCACAGCCAAAACATGCTATGTACATATTACTCACTATATAAATACATCCATATTCCACAATTTCTAATATTTATTCACTTTTACAATTTAACATGCATATTTACGTTAGACTTGCTACACGACTTATAATGGCACACTTTTACTTTTGGTTAGCAAAGAATTCATAAATAATTTGCATACTTGACGAACTAGAATTATTGCTCCCTTTAATAAATGGGCCCTTAGATAGGAGACAACCTTTAGTGATAATTATTTACCTTAGTACATTTATTATATTACCATTACCAATTACCATTTGTGGGTTACAGAATGCAGGCTAAAGTAATTAGGAATACCAAGAATTCTGAAATTGAAGTAGTGAATCATTAATTAAATTTTTTTGAGTGCAATTCTATTCTACATAAAAATTAAATTTTTTCAAAGTATTTAGTGTTTACTAATAAATGCTATTTAATTAAACCATTAAATAGTTAAAATACACATAAATATCTTAACATGCTCAACAAAGCAAGACAATTTTAGAAATCGTTAAAGAAGGATTGAAAGGCAATTTAGACGAGTCTCCGAAAATATTTCTTTGTTTGTCTTCTTTTTATGTCATATTTTCTGAGATAACAAAGAGATGATCTTAGCTTGACCCTTTGCTCTTGAATCTCGAAGTACGTCCATGAGTGATCTTACAATAAATAGAACAAATAGAAGATAACCATAACTTGTGTTCTGTATCTCTACTGTCCTTAAATTAAATCTTTTTTGTTTTACATTCGTAGGAGCAAGAGAATTAAAGTTACTTTCTTTGTTCATTGCATTCTTCAAACTCAAGTTTGCTAATGATTTATTACTTTTGAAATAAATCGGGATTAAAATCCAGTTATTGTGTGTATAATCTTCATTGGAATTTATTTAAAACAATTATTTATCTAGTAAATCAGGAAAAATTATATTGTTACTATTGTTGGTAGATAGTAGATAGCTTTTACTATATGTATTACCAAAATTAGAGCATCATCATGATAATTATTCCAATAATAATAAGGAATCTGTTCCATTTGTATTCTATGGATTAGTATTGGTACAGAAAGCTAACGATACATTATATTTAGGTATGCTATGGATAATGTATAGTACACTGCAGCAACATAATCGATACACAATACACAGTCACAGAAAGACTAAAGAAATGGTCTGTTTATTGTACCCTGTCGTGTAAAGCCTATAGACTTTGAGTGGGGAAAGTGAGATCTCTTTGCAAAGACTATCGTTTAAAGTCTCACAGACTCACGCACATCTTTTTGGATCAATTACCACGCTACATAATGTGCATTTTGCAAAGCTATTCAAGTAGGTATTCATTTGCAATTTAATTAAAATTAAGCAGATACCAGTATTTTGATTTTAGTCAGCAATAATTTGCAAAAAAGCGAATCCATGCTCATACTACAGATATGTACAGCTAAAAATTGTCAGACTTTTACTTATTATGTGATACCTAAATTTTCTACAGACAAAAGTTATATAACATAAATAAGGGGTAAGTACATGCGATAGTTAATTATAATTATTTTGGAATAATTGTTTAAGATTGTATTGTATTGTATAAAATGGTCTTTAGAAGATTCTAAAATACTTCTAGTAAATAGCTACCATTTTATTATTTCTAATAAACAGCAAAATATTTTAGAAACTTTTACAAGTACAAAGTATCAAAGACATATTTTAAAACACCGAAAATTCTAATTATTTAGCTATTGAAATAATTACTACAATTAGATATAGTTAAGAATAGATTTATAGGAAAAGGAAAACCTTCCAAAAATCTTGAAGCATCAAAAATGTTGTGCATTCTGGAAATTTTGTTTTATGGCGAAGAAAAAAAATTAAACTTGAAAACTAACTTGTTTCATTGAAATATTTTGTAAACGTAAACGCAAGGTAAAGCTCGCTTTGTCGGTAAATTGGAGTTTCAGTCGTAGGATCAGAAGTAAATGGATAATTTTAACTTTGCGCTAAACAAAATAATAATAGAGAATAGGGTTGAGTGAGTTGAAGAGTTTCCTCTTGAGTTTTCCAAGAGTTCAGAACCCCGAATCGGATAATTCGGATCTACAGCGTAGAATATAGAATCGGGAGAGAGAGAGAGAAATAAAGGATGGAACCTGTTGAGGGATTTTGTTTTAGTTTGTTGGAGTTTGAGATAAAAGATAAAAGGGAAATACTGCGGAAAAGAGAAAAATTCCCAAAGGAGTCTCTTTGTAATTTAACTTATCATCACACTCTCTAATGTCTCTTGTGTAACTTATTGTTAGCAACGTCTGTCTCTTTGTGTCTGTTATGTAACTAAAGTAATGTAATGATGATAATGATATGTGTATATTGATTGTACGACAAATTGGACGTGACACACAACTCCTTGGGGCAAAACAAAATCATAATGCAACGAAATACGTACTCCTCCTCCTATGTATTCTATTTATTATCTCTTTCTTGCATGAATCCCTTTAATGCACCAATTTTATTCCTTATACATAGAAAAATTCTCCTCTTTTACTAACCTTTGGAATAACTTTCATAAAAACTCATTTTATAACTTTAAAAAACAAAGTATTTTTTAAACATTAACTAAACAGCAAAATTAAGAATAATTTTGGGTATTTTTAATGTTAATTCTAAAAAGTTCCGTTTGCATTGAAGAAAATTAAGATACTTACTGCAAAATACAATTTGGACACCTAAACACATTTACAACAATTAAAAATCGTTATCTGTAATTTTTGCAAAGAAATCCACCTTTGGATTTAAATTTTAAATTTTAAATACAAATTGTATTTAAATTATGTACATATATTGACATTTTAATTGAAACTTTGTTTAAACAGAAAATTCAATATTGAAGCTTTATCTACTGGACACTGGACACACCTTAATTGCCTAAACGAAATAAGTGATCAAATACGTTTATATATGTAAATATTTAGCAGGAAATTAGCGGTTTAGATTTCTAATCGGATATAAAACGATTAAAGAGTATTATAAATGTAAACAAAGAGAGAAACGTTAAATTTACATGTTTGATAAAAAATAAGGCAATATTTTGATAAGAATAGAACTTGCTGGACATATGTACAACATGGATAGATATTTGCATTCTGGAAAAATATAAGGGGAAAGAAAGACATTAGCCTTTTGTTCGGTTTTGTGATCCTCTTTTGTATTCCCGGTTCTATCTATTTCATTTTCATTGAGATTCCCCTTCCAATAATAATATAATGGTATAATAGCTATTTAAGGCCCGATACTAGAAAAGTGTGACATGACAATGACAATGTATTTATATAGATATAATTAAGGGCTCTTATTTAAGGGTGTACTATGTACTATGTATTTATATAAGTAAGAGAACAACAATAATAAGGGAATGAGAAAGAGATAATGTAAAAGTGAGCATCGCTGCCTGGCTGAGTTGCATGTAATAATAATTCGGTAACCGAAAGACCACCAACAGAATGAATAAATCGACATGCACTGGGGAAATCTCATCTGTTCTGTTCTGTGTACGTATCTCCAGTATTTCTAGCTCCAGACTCACACTCTCTCTCCAGGAATATGATAATCTCACAGATTTACGCACCCTACTGATTTTACTTTCATTATTTTCAGAGGGGGAATCTATCGATCACTTTCTCTCGACTTTCTCTCTTTTACGTCCAAAATTGTTATATTAGAAACACTGTTTTATATTTAATACTTCCAGTAAAGATATATAGAGTTTATATATAGGAGACGATATATAGTGCAGAAAATGAACCGTAAATATACCGTAAATAGTCATATAAGATCCACGGGGACTGGGGAAAATTCAAATTTTATTTTAAATGTCTTATTATAAATATTTACATAGCAAAAAGGTTTTTAATGGTTTATTTTAATGGCTACTGTATTTTGGGAGTTCACGTTGTATAATATATTCGGAAAACACGATTTAGTATAGACAAAAACTTAAACAGTGATTTCAGGCCTAAATTTTATTTAATTTGATTTGTGCAGCTCTTGTAAGTGGCGACTTAAAATTATTTAAACGGAGTCGTCCCTAAAAATGTACAATCACTGTAAATAAAACTCAGGAAATGCCTCTGCAATTCGCAAATTAAAGTAATTGACTTACAACATTTTATGCTAACGAAATTTTCGAAGTAGAAAAAATCTATAGACAGATAGAGAAAACGTTGATTTTTGAATTGAGGAGTTATAAAAAGTTGCGAGGGTCTTATTTGAGTAAATACGGCAACTAACGATAAGCGCTTTGTGTATATTGTGCAACACGAAGTACTTTCCTATAAAATTTGCGTAAAGTAAACCCAGTGAGCGTGGGATATTGGTATTCTATCTATAGTGTTGTGTTCTGTTATTTTTTCAGTTTTGTATGTATTCTGTCTGAATTATTCACGAGTGGATTGCATTTCCATATGTTCCCTTTAGTTTCTCTTCTCGTCTTTATTTTCTACTGATCTGCTGCTACATTATGTTTGTTGAATCTCCGGCCTTGTGGATGTGAATTGCATTTTGCATTTGGTTGGTTTGGTTTTGGATGATGATGGGGCAGAAGCCTTTCTTTGGTTAGAGCTTAACTTTGTTTTCCAAAGACTTTCTTTCTTCAATCATCTTTCCTTTATACGAAAATACGAAAAGCACACGCACGCAACAAAAAGCTATTAAATAAGTGAACCAAAGAAAGTAAATATATCTTATCGTGCATAATCATATGCAAAATTGTTTTCTCTTCCATGTACATACTTCCATTTTCCTTAAACCTTTCCTTTGCTCTACTTTTCCACTTTAGTGACTACATTTCAGTAAAAGACTGAAGATAATGCAATACACTTTGAAAATGTACTTTCACTTTCATTTCTTTTACTAAAGCCGAATTATAAGTACTAGTATATTAAATATTTCCCCTGTTTATAACGGTTCGTGTTGTTGCTCCGGGTATTTGGATATTTAAGCAGTAAATGATAAATACGAAAGGGAAAATGTAAGTTTAGAGTTAAGTAATTTTTTCTGAAAAGAACATGAAGTTAATAAGGATTATATATTTAGCTTAGAAATAATATGAACTAGAATAATCTTAGGAAAAGAGAAAGATTTTCTAGAAAAGGAAATTAATTACTTTTATGTAAAATTAGTGTTTAATTATGCATATAGCAATAGAACATTAGTTATAACTATAAGTAAAAATAAGTAGTAGAAGATACATAATTAGAAAGTTGGGATCTGGGATAGGCAATTAAATTAATCAAAAAATGCTCTATGTATTAAGAAGTAAGAATTTTTGTCAGTTTTTAGGAATAAATATGGGAATGTTATTACATTGTTTGCGGTACTATGAAAGTTGTGCATTGTATGAGTACCTACCGTAAAATCTCCAATAAATGACCTCGGAGTTTTACCGAAATTTGAAATTTTAATCTGGGATTTTTTGTTTTTCAGGTCTGGTTCAAAAATCGGCGAGCAAAATGGCGTAAACGGGAGAGAAATGCGATGAACGCGGCGGCGGCAGCAGCGGCGGCCGCAGACTTTACTAAATCCGTGCACCACCAGCATTTTTCAGCTACCCCGTTCGGAAATCCTTTGTACGAAGACCCCTTGTCGACCTACACGGCCTACAACAGTTACAACAACTGGGCGACGAAAGTGCCGAGTCCTCTGCAAAAGCCTGCCTTCGCCTGGCCCACCTCCACCATCTTCAACAGCAGCACCTCCGCACAAAGCGCCGTCGCCGCTACCACAACCACCGCCGGCACATCTTGTCATTACTCACAGCCCTACTATAGGTAATTTTGTGTAAGTTATCTTTCAATTCTTTTGTTTTCTTTTTTAATCCCACCTCTATTACATTACACTATCTCATATTTTAATTATACTTAGAAAATCTGCAGGATCTTGCAAGGTGCCCGTTATAGTGGCTGACACGCTATATATTTAATTACATTCTACATATTATGATTATCTATATAGATGCATTTTTAAATGAAATATATAGAAGGTGGAGTTTTTTTTTCCTAGAGCTCCATGTAAAAAAGTTCATATCATGAAACTAAAAATTGTGTTAGTTAATATAAACGACCTAGATAAATCAACACATTTACGTTAACACCCCCAATGTACATGGAAATTCATAAAATCTGAAATTTTTGAATACTTTCTAAGTATTTTAATTAATTACTTTGAAAATCTGGACAAATTTTACAGATTTTCAAGGAATCATACTCGTAAAGCTTGTATAAACTTCGTTTTTCATTTAATGAAATAAAAATTAGGATTACTTGAACATTTTTATACTTTAAATCTAACATACATCATCTAAAGTAGCCCAATATCAATATTCCAACTAAGTCAAGTACTACAAGATTAATACTGTTCTCTAATTTAATTTCACTTCAATTAAGTTTAGTATTACTGGACAATTACGAAAAATTGTCGGCTTCTTTGAGAATAGATTTCAATGCCTTTTCTTTATGTGACAATCTGATAGATAACAGATAGTGTGCTGTAGAGTTTTGTGGAAATCAATATAATTTCCAAACATTATTTGATGATGGATTAGTTTTCACACAGAACAGACAAGAAAGAGACAGCCACATTTTATTGATAAAAGGATTAGCAAAACAAACAAGTCTTGATGGATTAGTTGTCCAAGGCAAAGGCTCTGCCTCTGTTCTGACAGCCTTGTGAATTTATAAACTGATGTGATGTGTGATGTTTGTTATACTTTTATTATTTACCTGTAGCCTGTACTGTGAGGTTAACATTAAACAATACATTTATTAATCATACATGCATAATAATAAATAGGATAATTCAATGTAAATGTACATGTGTTAGGTAATTCAATGTTTGCTTTTATTCTCCAAATTAAATAACACGACGTTTACTTAATTCACAAAGCTCGGTCTCATCTCTTTGTCACGGACACCGAAAAATAGTTTTACTATATTTCAAATTATAATTACTGTGTGTAAATTGTAAGGTACGGACAGACATCGCAATTACATAAGTCTGTAGAATATACTCTGGCGGGCTGAAAATAATATACGCAATAAAAGTAATGATATTTTAATAGGTAAAAGATTGTTAGCTAATGTAGAACGCAGAATTAGGGAAACATTTTAGTGAAGGGCTTTTATAACATTATATTCAATAATCCCAATTACCTAATAGTGGCTTATGTACTTAATTACACGTTAATTGATTTGAGTCAATTTATTTTTATGCTTTTATACTCGTCAATAGTTATACTGATGAGAAAAAGTTTTGTATAAATAATGCTTTGAAATTACCACAATATACCTAATTAACATTTCCAGAGAATTATTTTGGAGCTGTTTTTTAATGGACCATTATATAGCGTAATTAGAATTTTAGAAACTTTAGGGAAATAATCAACTATTTTCATATGGTTAAAATAATCGACAAATTAATAATACTTTAAGATTAAGGGCAGCTTTTAAATTACAATTAAATAGCTAAGATAAGTATATAGTTCATATCGTTTACTCCCCCTTCATTTTATAAATCTAATTAATACTGATTTAAAGAACAATCGATGTAATTTGTTAATTTTTTGATTTTTTGCAGCGGAGAAAACGTGAGCTCCTCTCTGGCGAATTTACGGCTGAAGGCAAAACAGCACTCGTACGCGATCGGCAGTAACAAGTCCGCTTGTCAATATTCTAACTAACTAGTCTGTCTTGTACATATGCAATATGGGGCTACAATCTCGAATAAATTTTTTGGTGTGTTTCTCTACAATTTCTACAATCACACATGTACAGATATTATTTTAAACAAAATCTTATGGAAATATCACAAGAAAACTACCCATTACTTAAACTAATATTTATAAAATCATTTTAATTTAATGCAAATACAACTACAATAGGTATTTATGATTTAATGCATCAAACTGTTCATGACTGTATGAGTTATTTATTTATCGCAATGCTAATATATAGGATACTCTAATCATAGAATTCATAAAAACTTGATAAAAAGGGAGATGTTTTTGATTTGTTGAAACTTTATTTACTATTTTGCATAATATGGAGTGTTTTGAAGAAATTTGCTGTAATAATGTAAAGCATAATTATTTATACTAGCCGGTCAGCCAGCTTCGCTTGGCTTAAATAATTTAATGCGATAATAAGGATATTAGGCCTTGATTCATTGGTTGGTTGGTGCGTCGTCAAGCAAACATTTACCATAGCAACCGAGAAAGTGTTGATTTGTTCCAAAAAATGTAAACATGGGTACTAAAGTGTAAACAAATTTGCCACAGCAACCTAAAAAGTTTAAACTTAGTCCAAAATATGTAAACATTTTTAAACATTGGTAGAAAAAGTGTAAACATTATCCAAAAAGTGTTCACTCGGAACTAAGGAATATAGATAAGAGGCAGAACAGAACGAACTTACATTGTTACAACCACCTTTTGCATTGTCTAACGGAATTTTCTGGCATGTTTACACTTTGTATTTCAATGTTTCCACTTTGTATTTCAATGTTTCCACTTTTTCTGTCTATTTTTAAATTTCATCTACACATGTTATACACTTTACTACTCATGTTTACACTTTTCTGCTAATGTTTTTACCTTTTATCCAATGTTTACACTTTTTATTCACTGTAAACAATGGATTTAAAAAGTGTAAACAAAGTGTAAACAATGGATTTAAAAAGTGTAAACA
>JAQFYC010001646.1:0-32202 GCA_034694165.1 Tomocerus mixtus | reverse complement strand
TAGATAAACTGAATACTTGTGATTCCTAATTGGGAGTTTATATAGTATTTATACATTGATGCACTCCATATGCTTTTAGAGCTTCAACTATTATTGATACCGGAATAAGTGATTCAGTTTCAAAAGGTCGGTATGAGTGAAATTATTGAGCATATTATTTTGTAAATGTAAGGATATAAGCGTATTATTATCAAATTATAGAAGTAAATAGATTGTATCACACAATTTCCTGAAGTATAAAATTAAATTAAAAAAAAATTCATCGTAAAAATCTAATTCTAAATTCTTCGAAAGATAATCATAAACAGATCAATTGAAGATGCAAAGCAATGAATGTAAGTACATACACACAGGCATAGAAAGAAGTATTGAGCAGAAACTTTAGAATTGCACATATAGCTGCCTAGAAACTAGTAGCATCATATCATAATACATATAGTACTAAATAAGTAATATATCACTTATAAATACTGAAATCTAGGAGTATCCTAAAATTAGGCTAACAATAGTCTGCAATCTGCAAGTAAGCAAGGTACAGAATAACTTTACACACATTTATCTACAAATAGGATACAAGTAAGTATATATTAGTGCATGAACATACCTATATCAATTGCGGTGATGGTTTTATACACAGTATCAATAGAAAATCACTACGAAATTACAGAATAGATTCACATGATATTATACATAACAATTTAGCTATCCATTTGAAATTGTAGTTATAAAGTAGTAGCATGAACATGAAAGGAGATGATGAAGAAGACAGGAAAACACAGAAAAGCGTCGCAAATGTAAAGTAGAACGATTACTCTAGTGGAACAAAAGAAAACATAAAGTTAGATATTTGAAGCTCGTCTTTACATTAAACACACAGATATACAACTGAATCTTTTGCTTTACACAAAGACTTTATCTAACTGGTCTAGCATGTCTGATAAGAACGAGTGCAGTACATTACATTACAAAGAGTGCGATGCCAGGCCAGCGAAGTGTAGGTAAGCTGAGAAGACTGCTGCAGACTTAGATCATAATTTTCCCATCCGTTTCATTCAAAGTGGAGGAAAAACCCATAAGAAAACGAGTCTCCAGAGTTTTTATAGGGCAACAATGCAGAAGAATACACAGAGCAGAGCATTTCTTGACTTATTATATGCATTAGATATGTACATACATGCCTATATGTATACATGTGTACATACATGATATTATTTAGCTATTTTATTTTGAAATACCTTACTGTTAGTGATGTACTATGTTATACTTACATGCACATGTGCTTAAGTTATTATGTAACTTTTATACATATTTTACTATAAATATATAGCTATCGACTATAAGTACTAAAGTCAGTCGTACTTATCATCTGCATTACTTTGGTTTATATTAGCTACACCGGTATGGCATATGGCATGCTTTGGTATGGCATGGAGAAACACCTTTGGCTCAACCTGTAGATCCGGGTTCACCTATTTCTGCTCCCACTTATTTGTAGACAGTTTATGCTAATCTTAAGTTAAGTATTGTCCATTGTCCCATGGAACTTGCGCCGACAACCGTGACAAACACATGTCCCTAAATCTATATTTACAGCAACAGGACAGAAAGTGTAAAATGATCTTTATATGTATTTAAGAACAAACAAAATAATTAAATAGGTGCACATCGATATTTCAGCAGATAGATGAGATTCTTCACACTTGGGGCTCCAAATTTTTCCTGGTGGACGATCCTCTTCAATCAGTTAATTGTTCCGAAGAGAACTGCTGGATTACACTTCACTGCACAAAGTGATGAGAAATCGCAAAACCAGGGAGCCCTCCGTAAGCCATTGTCGTCAGATTAAACGCTTCGACAAAGCCTAGGAGAGGCTACATAGTAAGGCGAGTATTAAATACTAGGTGCTGATATCTTGACATCTTGCCTTAGCCAAGCCAGGATCATATTTTCTAGAGATGGAGACTCCTTTGTTGTCGTGCAGTATTCTGTTGTTGTTCTTGAAGTGTGCACAAAAGTATCTTCTGTCCTTCTGCTTTAAGTTGAACCGGACACAACTTATCAGCACAATTTACGTCCATCACTATTTCATAAATAACTAATGCCCCTCACTCACGGACACGCTCAGCGCATTATTGTGCCTGAGCAATCTGGAAATATGACACTACACATATTTGTTAGTATTTAAGTGCTTTAATTTATATAAGGCTGTCTACATAAGTATAAACAAATGCTAAGTATGGACATGCATTTTACATATAAAATAATGAAACATACAGAATATATGTACTTATAAATACATATCAGATTAATAGGCTCTTTATAATATGTGTACTGTTTTCACCTACTTAATTGTGTCTACCTTCATTGTGGTATGGAATAGTAGTGTAGGTACTATACTATTTAGTATGTATATTGTAATGTAATATTGGCTATATACAGCAAACTACTTAAATAAGCACATACCTACCTATCTTGTATTGTAGGTATCTTGCTTTCCATCTATAATGCCTAATGCAACAATATTATTATATGATATAATACGGATACACAAAGATTTACAACCTTTTTTGCACACGTGTGTGCTTAAAGAGCCTAAAAAATTACTTGCACTGGATTATGGCATTACTATTATGTACAAACGAACAATTTTTATGGCTTAAACTACTTTAGATGGAAATTCTGCCGGATCCACTTACTTTTTTGGAAAGACATGCATTGTGTCTCAAGATCTATTTAAAGGCTCCAATTTATTGTGCACATGACATATACACTTATAACTTCTTGATAAATGACAACTTTAAATTAGATTTGGCTGCTGCTACTACATATGATACTCATTATTACTTAAACTAAAAGTAATATTGAAGTTCACACAAAGCGTCCCACAAACTATCACAAACTACCTTCTTAACTATCACACAATGTTGATGCAATGGATGGATGTCCAATATGGTGGATCACATAAATGAGAAAATAGAGATCACTCCCTACTACTATATAGAGATTATAAGATATTGCTCACAATTCGCCAGTCTACTTATGTACCTATGTGTATGTGTGTGAATAAATATTAACCCATAGTAAATACTTTGCAAGTGTAAGTGCAAAGTTGTTGCCTCTTAAGGTCTCACATTCCAACTGACTCTTTCCGTATGGCTTTCTTATTTTATGTAAGTATACGTTAATACGTGTTGTATTATTTGCCTGCTCTTTGAGTCTGTCTAGTCTGTACACATGATTACTGAGTGAAAAACGTAATAATCTACTGTGTATAATACAGATAATGTAAAATATTTCAATGCGGGAAAGAGGTAACCTTGGTTTACATAGGAAATTCCAACTCCACGGAAGCGAGCAAAAACTATCCCGCCCGCTTTACTTCAGTTACTACATGTCTACACTGTAGTGTGTTCTGTGTGCTTATATGATTAGTCAATGCTTGGCTTTGGGTTTACCTACTTTTTGATATCGTCTGGTCATTCACCATTACCATCATAATATCGCATATTCCAATTCGAATGCAGAAAATACTTAGTTAACAAGCCCAGTCAAGTATAAATAAAACGTTTTCGTGTATTTATGTAGATAGTTAGCAGAAGTTTGTCTTTCCTGTCTATTGTAGTACAATGTTTTACAATTTATGAGCCAAGATTATTATTAATGCATTAGTAAAATAATAGAATATACTTACTTACATTGTACTTACATTATCACATAACGTATACTACTTAGTGCGTCGTCCCCTGATTTTGTTAGTACATACATGGTTGCTTAAGTATTTACGATTTCACAAACATCTATACAATATTGCTATCAGAACTGATAAAAATTCATCCTATGTAACAAAACAAATCCTTAATCTTTAGTTTTTCGAAATGAAAACGTTTCATTGGTTTCCATTTCAGGATTCTTGCCAAGAATGATCATAGGTTGTTGTTTTCTTTAAGAAATTGTATTAAAAGCTTTTGTGTACATTGTTTTTCTACATAATAAAGTTTGTGTTAGTGCTTTAGTAAACAGCATTGTTAGTAAAATGAGAAATAAAACTGAACCCTGACAATGAGTCATGGTGATCTAAAGAAATGGATAGGTAATAATTGCCTTATGCCAACTACCTAGTCATTCAAGGTTTAATAATAGTAACAAAGCAAAGCAACTACTATCAGAGCAGGGCCATGCCATTCATTCATTACTCATGCAAAACTATGTATACTCGTTATTCATATAGCAAAATCTTAGAGTAAAGAAGCAAAACGAGACAAAAATCAAAACGAGAGTTACTTCTGTATCTTGATTCAGCTACACAGGAGTCTCTAAGTAGCTTTGGCTACTTCACTTTACTTTTCTTATCTGACACAGACAAACCACACCAGATCAAACTACAAACTAACTGTGTTGACTTACTGGGAATACCCACTACTAATTTTTACTATGCAATGCAATGTCACTATTCATAGAGCCTTTGTAGTTGCTTTTTCTCTTCAGGGGAATCCTAGAGGCGTTTTATTTATCTTGTGATGTGTGATTCCGGATACAACTGTAAACAGATTACATGCAATTACTACTTAACATTTAGGTACTTTATATAACCTCAGTGTAACTTAATCTTTGGTCTTGTATCAAATTAGCTACCTAATTCTAAATTAAATGCAAACTCACCTTAACGTATATAGTATGGCAATACAATCAAATTCCAATCTACTATTTTTAATTGTAGTGAAGTAATAGGTTCTTAATAAATAAAAACATGAAAATGTTTGTACATTCTGGAATTTCCATCGATGCTGATGTCGACAATAAAAGTTCACGTTTCGCTTAACTAAGAGCGTAAATATTTGAAACTTTAGTATACGATTAACTGCTTAACTATCTTCATGCCTAGTCATAACAGCAAACATTTGCTCTACTCTAAATCTTAAAATAACTTTCATAGCTTTTCCTATTTGTACCTGCTAAGTAGTTACCAAGATATATTAATCTCTCAAAACACTCTATAGCTATACGATTACAATAAATATAACGCTACAACTGAAATAAACTCCCTATTACTAACATCCTTCTTGATTTGCCCAATGTAGAGTTCACAAAGATTACAAAAGGGATTTTTGATTTGTATGTAATGCGAATATCGATTAAAACTAATATGTCAGTTATGCATTCTGTAATATTTTGCCGGAACAGTAGCATTTAGTTTTGCGCCGGGCCTTTAAGAAATATGATTTTCGTAAGTCTATAAGTAATAATCACTATAAGAGAACTCCTCTTCGTATTTGCAAAAACAAAGCTGCAATATTATGTAGTGTAGCTGAATATGCCATACTAGCTACTTATGTATTGGATAAAGAAAAGTAAATATCTCAATAGGATATTTTCTCCTAGGTTAAACTATACTCGGTCAAAAATATTGGCAACCTCAGTTACTTCACTCAACTACTGATAAATATAAATAGTTTCCGTATTATATGGACCTGACCTAATAACCAAACGAATCAAGGCTGAATAACCAAATAAATGTACAGGTGGAATGCATTGGTTACAAGTTTCAATGTTTACGTGGACCCTTTTTAACGCTCAAAACCACTTCATCGGTATTTCCCAATGAGTTTCTCCATAAAGATATAAACAAAGGAAAATTGGGTCGTCATCATAACGGTAAAGCTAAAAGGGTAAAAATCAACCGTGATTTTTGCAATAACAGAAAACGCACATGCCTTGCGATCGACATTGGGTACCTTGAAAACGGCAAAGTGTGTACACATAGCTTGGAAAACGCAACCATTTTAGTAGGTTGTATGGGCTTTGGCTATAGTGCATAATTAAACATTTTTCGTTCTTGCTCTGCCTGAGTGACTCACCGACTTCCCCAATGAATCGACGGCTCTGTTATATATCATTAAAGAAAATTGCACTCCTAGAATAAGTTCTCCTAACTTGTAGTGCAGTAAAAGCCTGTTGGTGCAATCAACAGCAGCCCAAATAGCTATTATTAATTTTAACAACATACTATCCACGAATCCATTTTTACTTTTACGTGTATATTTATGTAAGTTATAGATATTTATGCAAATACTCTCCTTCGCACGTACAAATCTATTTCTTTTTGTTTTGCTAATGTTCAATCACCTATGACTGTAAAATGTAACTCTGACTCATCTATAAGCATAACATTTAAACGAATTACAAATTCCCAAACCTTATATTATATACATCTGAAATACTAATGAATTTTTGAGTAGGCGGGGTATAATTAATAGTATTTTAGCATACCTTGCTAATTAATCGAAATAAATCGTCATAATCTTTATTATTGCGTATATAAGTCATATGTACTATAATCTGATAAGTTGTATAATTGACCGTTTGGAATAGGTTTAGAAAACTACACATAACTGTAATCCGTTTTCACAAACTCATGCAATGTGTTATACAACTCTAGAAAATGTTTGTTAGCAAGCTAAATGTGAACAATCTATCATCAGTCCAATATAATTTAGATGTAAATGACAATTGTTGCCCATAAATAGTTATGGATGCAAGCGTGGACTAAAAAATGATTCTCTTTAGCTTTTAAGAGCAAATAAAGACATACCTAGGGGTTACATAAGTTGCACTGCGGTTTCCCATAGTTGCTCGGTGCAAGTGCAAGTTGAACCCGGATACAGCTTATTTAGCTTGCTTTAAGTACTTATACTTAAGGTAATATGGATGTTAGTAGGTGTAATGTAATGTTTATTGTAGACACGAGTGAGAATTTGCAAAGTTTGAATTGTGACTTACTTGTTGTTTCATGAAGGTATTGTTCTTACAGTTCGTTTCTTTATCTCACGTACCTTTGTTTGCAAGTGTATTCTCTGGGAAAACAAACGCGTTGCTTTTGGTTCCTTCAGATTTAGCTCCCGTGATGCTATGTTATGTGAATACGATTTATCTGCTAATATTTGTACGAAACTTTTAAAACTTATAATTTTGCGTCAGTAGTTTCGTAGGTATCAAAATATATTTCTCAGAATCTATTCTTAATAAATAGAGCCAGCCTTATGTACTGTTTACTTGATATTTTGTGAGACTTTGACAAGAGGATGACTTAAGAGTGAGTAAATGAGCCAAAGTTTAGGCTACGGGGTTTATAGTGTTTGTTGGAGGAAGAAGTTAAAGTTGAAGATGCTAAAGAAGAAGAAGAGAAGTGGAGGATGGTTAGTGAGTAGTGGTTGGCTAAGGTGACACTCGTCGAATGAATTGGAACAGCGACAGCATTGCAGTAACAGTAAGATCCACATCGTGTAGATGTAAGTTTGGCCGACCGGCGCCAGTAACCAACCTTGATGTTGGTGGCGACTGCCTGCTCTCGTCCTTGCCTATACACATAACTATACATACATTACTTACTTTACTCTCACTCACTCACTCCAATACTTTTTTTCGCAATATCTGCATTTTTATCCCAGTTTTTTACGACAGCTATTCAGAAAGCCCAGCAAACCAAAAGCAAGCCATAGCCACTACACTACACTACATATACACTCATCCTCAATACTATTACTACTTAATACTACAACATCCAATCCAATCCATAACATAACATAACCAAATATATTTAATATATATCCAAATCCAATCTAACGATCACTGCTTAGTCTTAGTACTACTACGAACGCACATTAACTATTAACATAGCACTAACTTAACTAAACTAACCATCATATTATATTATCATCCTTCATCCATCCTTATCCCAACTACTTATATGTACAATGTACATACATATGTATCATTTTCCCCCAATTGAACTAAACCAGTTTTACTTCTCTTCTTTCCTGCAAATTCGTATTCAATTCGTATTCGTAATGTCCTGCCAGGTTTGCAATGCAATGGCTTGTCCTCTCGTCTTGTCCTACTCTAATGCAATAATCTATGTGTGTTTCTAGTATGTGCTATTAGATAGCATTTAGCACCAAACCAAGTACATACCAATGCAAATGTTGAAATGCATAAATGCCCAATTCACTTACTTGTTTAACTATTCTTTTACATTACACTACTCACTCACTATGCAAACTATCGTAAGTATTTTTCAAGTATACCTACAACCACATTATTTTAATGTATCTATATATGTATGGATTGCAGAATTCTTCATTTATATTATTAATCTATTGGGTTTCAGTAGTTGCATTCTGTTTTTAACACGGCCAGTTCACTCATCAGTCTCAGTCACTTTGCAATTTGCAAGTTTAGATGGAGAAGACAAGAGATCACTATTACAATTTTCCACTATACCATATAGAAACAGAACACCAACTAAACCATGGAAGACACAATAGAGCGTTAGCGATAGTACATTTAAGTAGTAGGTAGTAGTAGTTGTCTTATTCTAACATTAGTATACTTACTCGTTACTGCGACTTTTGTCAGTTGTCAATATTGTTTTATTGTGTCTTTTGCATGCAGGCTTCCACTTTAGTCCAGTCTGCACCACTACTATCGTATAACAACTTTCGATCTCATCTGTCATATGTATAGTATAATACATATTTACAATTTACACTTAAATATATTTATTTATCCTTATCCCTTGTCTTGGTGAGATCCTAAATAGTAAGTAGCATTCGCATTCCCTACATAACATCCCTTCAATTTCGGTAACAGGGCGTTAGATGCTACCGGACAGTAGATCCTAAACCATTTGAATTTCATTTGCATAAGTTAAGCAGAGAATACTAACGATAAGCAGTGTTTGTGAAATCCCTAGACTCGTGTTATTAATGTGATGTTAAACAGATTGTTTGACTATTCCTATCAATACATTCCTACACGAACTATTTCAATCCGCGGAATATTCCCATCCAAGAAATCCCTACTAGTTAAATAGCTCCTATCCTTGGAATATTACTGTTAGATTTCGCACAGCGTATAATGAATTTGGGAAATAAAGTTGTTCAATTCAATAATCTAGATTACTCCTCTTATTTTCAGTATTTGATAGGCTAATGGATAAAATATATCCATTATCCACCATATTGATAAACAATTGCGTACCACTTACCATTTTCGCGAATAGAAATACTCCGGAAAAGAATGCTCCAAAAGGAATAGTCCGCCAGCCATTAAACAAATGCAACAGTACTGCCTAGCATCCTATGTCTGTATAGCTTCTACTGTCTGGCAGTATCTAACGTCCTAGAACCTTCACTTTTCGCTTATTATCAATTGCTGTCTTTTGTTATTTAGTTACCTAGTTACCTATATTTATGTTGCTTTTACCCTCGCATTCAAAATGTATTGCTTTAGCTTTGTAACATACTTTACAAAGTTTGTAATATATTATATTGTGTGTAAGTAATGATAATAGTCCTAGTTAGTTACTGGATATATATAACTACTTATTTGCTCCCAAATGGATTCTATCTCCATAACAGGAATGCATTATACTATGCATATAGATTAGCTAGCGATTGGAATTTAGTCAGCTAAAGAAAGAAGAATTGTATGCATTACATAACAGGAGTCCTTACCCTTAGGTAGCTTACATATGCGGGATATTACTTAGCTATGCTGCTTGCGTAATAAAATGCAAGTTTTCTTTGTGACCATTTTTATCCAATAGATCATTAACATAGATAAAATTAATGAGATTATGATGTGATATTGTTTGCTTGCATTTAACATATCCATTTATGATCTTGAAATGCAATGAATTGACATCGCTGATCGTAATACAATATGATTTGGCAACTACAACTACATACTAGTAATTATCTAACTCTTCTTTTCTATGAGCTGATTTGGTGCTATCAGTATATGTATGAGAGAAATTCATTAACTAATTAGCATCAGATCAGAGTCATACTCGAGTAGGTAGTAGGCACTTTAGTATTTCTTACTTACTTATACCATTTGGGTTTTAAGGCAGACATTAATTTTGCAACCTGGCAGTTCTGGAACATTTAATTTCGTTGTTGACCAGGATTATCGGCTACATCCTCAAGAAATAAAAACGATAAAAAGGGCCTTTTGACGCAATAGTAAATAAGTAGTTCTAACCCATTTTGCAAAATAGATACTCATCTGCGCCCATATAATACGTGATCATTAACATGGGGTAAAATTGTATTAGGTATAAAAAAGTCAGTGTACAAGATCGTGAGAATAAACAACCGTTACCAGTAGGTATACAAATATGATGTGTGGCATGTTTAATTTAAGACAACTGGATATTGTTGCTATTGTAGTACAGTATTTAACTATAGACAAAGTAAATGAAAACATGATCTCATAGATGGTTAAGTAAATGATAAAGCAAAACATGTAATTGCAAATAGGTAGGAGACAGACTGAGAACGAGAGGGCTCAAATCAAAAGAGTCTAGAGACAGAGTGCAATTATATATTACTAAATAGGATGGAGACAGTAGAGAATTTGGTCGAATAAAGTAAAGAAAAAGTAGGTAAATACCTGCGTTATAGACACAGAAGTAAGAAGATCACTCAAGATCAGTCATCACTCATCAGACAGCTTAGATAGTATTTATGTAAGTTGTAGTATGTAGTAATGTTGTAAAAGGTTTGCAGTTGGTTTTGCATGGTCAAAGTCAAGGCACCTGTAGTAAAACATAGCATAGCAACTGAAGAAGGAGAGAGGACCTCTATCACATTTCAATTTTTTAATTGGACAACAGAAATTTGCATACGGAGGCATAAGGTCGGCGACTAAGCTCTGAACTAGGTAAACTCCATACCAAACCAAATCCAAATCCAACCAGCGATTATATTATGATTACCTACGTACGTTATAGGTTACATTACATTACAACCACTTACTTATACATATTGCTTATTTATTTCACCTCAAGATACTAGCGATTACATTACATTGAGTCAATCTGCAGAAAAAACCTGTAAATCTTCATCCCACTATGTTATGTTATACTATTATGCATTACATGCCACTATTACTTATGTACAATATAGGTAATAATAAGCAATGTACTATTGTATATAGTGACTGATACAAAGTTGTGACTGACTCGACTTTGACTTGAGTGAGTGAGTAAAGTTTAAGAAAGAACGGTTATTATAATAACATTACTTAATAAGAGTTTGGCTTGATTGAAGGGAAACACACTCACATACTTTACTTACGTTACAATGTACAATAGTAGTCTCCTTTTGTTATTACTATTTTATATCTGTAAATATTATTACCTCAGCCACAGCGTTTTTACTATTGATATTCGGTAGCCGAGAATTTCAATTATGCAATAGTGCAGAGGCCGTGCATGAAGTACAATAGATATTATGTATTGTTATGAAGTATGAACTGCGATTAATGAAACTATGTAACTTTATTAGTTTTTAATTTGGGTTGCGTTAATTTCTTAGATTATTCGTGTATAGACAACAACTATTATGTATGTGACTATGTAACGTACGTATACCCATAAATGTTATGAGCTTATGATTTGTTTTTAGTACAAAGCTATTTTATTCACTATTTGTATTGTTTTGTCTGTGCAGAGGAGATGTAATAAGTAAGAGGACTAGGAGGCATGTTGCAAAAAGAGTAACCAGGAAGCGGACTTGCTTAGCTTTCCGCGACGCGCCGACGACGGCTAGTCGCCAGTCGTCGACTAAAAACGCCCACCACATCCACGACGACGACTACCTCATCTCAATTAGAATTTAGCATACCGAGTCTTACTGACTTACTAGCGAGCTCAACTAACTAAGCAAGTAACCAACAATCCACAATGTACAATACAATAAGCAAGACAAGCACATTACCTTACTTACTTTACAATGAAGTGTATTATATTACACTAGAAACTATAAGTATGACAAGAACCTAAAGATACTAACATACATAATATGCATTATTACATACCTCAACTCTATACTACTTATTACACACAGATCTAATGTTCTTTTATGATCCTTTTAACTCTTAAGCTTGCATTTGAATGTCTTTTCTATGTTGTAAGCGTCTATATTGTAAGTGTATTATATTATGCGTCTCCTATGTATCTGTTCAATTATACTAGTTGGATAGTTGGATCTCAAGGCGCCTCTTTCTTGTCAATTCTCACACAGATCAAAAACTAACCAAGAATGAGTGTAATACTTTGTGTTATAGCGTAAATGTAAACTTTAACTTGGAGTTTTTAAGTGATTAATGCACCTGTGATGGGTAATACGTTTTATAAGAATGTAAGTATTTATATGGACTGGACTCAGGACACGATGGTATGCGACTAAACTAAAAAATTACATGAAAAGCCGTTGCTTTCTGAAATTGATTGCACTGTGGCAGTGCTAATGAAATGAAAACGTAATTCCCCACAAGACATTTAGTCGCTTAATAACAGTCATATCATACACTATATCCACATCACATCAAAACAGGCTACAAAGACAAAAGTGTACAGACTTGTCTGTCTTGTATCTCTCTTGTTCTAATAATATTATACAGTAAAGATGCATTTTTAATTTTGAAGGCTGTTCAATGTTGTTCTGAGTTAGAGGAATGTTCAAAATACTGTTGCTGTTCTGCTGTACACACATTATATGAATCTGGAATGCGAATGTGTGTGTATAATAATGAGAGACACAGATAGATAGACAGGTAGAGGCACCCACTTTTAGAATAACTTATACACACCGACTGACTATTTATATGCATATATAAAGTAGCAGCCAAACCATTTCTTCGCAACAATTCACAATGTATTATCATTAGCATCTCACATATATTCTGTGCGTGGATGAAAAAAATGATTATTTATAATTTATCTATATACCTGGAGACAGAATCAATAATTAATAATACCTACATTGCTCAATTTGGGTTTCCCCAAGGTACCTGCTTGCCATCACTTCGCTTCGCAGTGCTACCTACTTTGACTCTGAGCTTGGAAATCCGTAGGTCCCGTACTCACCCTTGTGGGTAAGGTGGGTTAAGCAAAAATCCCTTGTTTTTTTAGCATGCTGGGCAAATCTTGATAAAATGTAAACACAATTACATACTTAGTTATATTTATTGAACAATCGTCCTGTTCCAAATAAGTAAACAACTGAATACTGTTGACTGTCATGAATCTTCCTTGTAATAGATTCCTTGTCAATAGCATGAAAGGGTGCACGGGATTCCCTGAATTAATTGGTTATTGTTTGTGCTGTAATGTATCTTAAAAGTCCAAGTTCAAACAAAGCCTCATGTAAATTTGTGAATTGAAAACCACGTCCTGTGAAGATAATGGCAAATCAAAACAAATGCAAATTACCCTATGTTACAACCTTTGTAAATCCATTTACCGATGTTGTGCTAGGCAGATCAGTTAACCGACTGTATAGCATGGAGATTGAAGAAAATTATGAAATATTGTTGCAGTGTAATAAATTTTGTTACATAATTGTTGCTGCACTGCATACATAATCTATGCACGAATATATTAATCCAGCCATTTGAAGTGACGGGTCTGACTTGTCGTTTGAATTGCTTTAGGTAGCATTCATGAAAAACTTAAACCCGGGCACATACACTGCGCTGGCCGTTTTACGATGAAACTTATCATTGATTATTTATAATGCGGTATATTCCTGTAAATCATGGGGATTAATGCAGTCCTTATAAGACAATTTCTTATATCCGTATGTAATTACACAATAGCGAACTAAACAGGCGATCTAACAACCGTTCCGTATAGAGGAATGCTTATAAGCAGTATGCACTGTATAGACTTAAAGATTTAAGATCCAACAAAGACTAACAGTAGTCAACGTAGATAATGAAGATGATGAACATGCAATGCAGAAGTAACACATAATAATTTGCCCACTCCAAATAATTTCTTTGTAACATTTTGTACGTATATTATACACGTTAAGAGTTTATTAAAAGCATTGTATAAACATTGTATCAAACACTGGAGTTCGAACGAGGAGTACTTAAGTACACTACATCTGCAAGGTATACTTATTATACATTGATACACTTTGTTGACAATAATTGCATAATTAATGGGGGAAAGATACATACCCTTGCTTCGGTTTTGACTGTTTTAAAGGTTTCAGCTCTAAATACACACTTAAATGCGCAAGGTATGCATAAAACAAACACTGGATCAAAAGCCCACCTATAAAGGCATTATAATATCTCTCTACTTAACCTGGTCATTTTAAACTAAGTTTGTTATCATTATTCGTTGCTGAGATTACTTGACAAAAGAACATCGGAATCAGACTATTTAGGATCTCTCAACTAACTAGTTTACTAATGTAATTATTATTAGCAAACTTACATTGATTTACATTGTTTTGTGACTACTTCATTGTGCCTTTCGTTCGTAATCTCTTCTTTACATTCTTTATGAATTTTTTGGATAACTTATACTAGTAGATATAATTCTAACTGTATTATTGTTTATAATGTATATCAGTACCGTATATATGGAGAATTGGTGTAAACTCAACAATGGATACACATAAGATTAGACGAATACAATATAGATTACAGATATATACACAGAGAGATATTTTATAACTGTCAACGATAGTGTTATTACAGATTATGCTCTTGTATTAATGTAAATACGTAGAGGTACCTTATTAATACCTTTACTAGAGTCTTGGTAGTCCGAGGATATTGATTAGGGTAGATGCGAAGTAAATATCATACATTAATGTACAAAATTGTTTGTTAGTATACACTATTATAGTACTACCTAACTACCTATTAATAAGATACAACATTTGTCATGTCTAAGATTTGTTACATCATTATTGGCTATAAAATGGCAAATTAACGTGTACATACCGAAGACAGGAGAACATGGGTAAGTATGCACAGTGTCAACAGAATGTTAGTTGCCGTTTAATTACACGGAGGGCTATTTAGTCATGGATTTTTCAATATTTTAGTACAAAGTAACTATTTATACGTAAAATTCTTAATATGAAGTTTATATCTATACATTGTTATAGTATTTATAGAAAACATTTGAATATAAATTAAAATGGGTAGACAACGTATCCTTATCAGTGATAAAACAGAATGCTTAATACAGATAAATAGATTAGTTAGTAACAACGGTTTTGGTAGCATCACGGAGGCAAATACTAAAGGAGAGCGTTGAATGTAGTAAACTAATTACTAAATTACTAATATTAAACAAAGCATATTGGTATACATTTTACACGCTCACTCACTGGTTATCTTCGTTATTCATGCTTGAGAAATAATTACATTTCTTAAGTCAAAGTTTACGGTAAGGAGTAATTTGTCATAGTTTAAACAATACTAATAAAGTAAAAGTAAAACAATTTATTACAACTTTGCTGCATATATTTAATTAGTAAAACTATTTGCATAAAATCCGGCTTTATGACAATATGTTCATATAGCCATACATAAATGAATGATATAGGTATTTACTGAATTTTACTGCTTTATTTAAAGTTTTGACGGAAGTATGTGCAGATATAAAGTTTCTGCTCTTTAAACAAAACGAGATAAGAAATATATTTAACTAGAAACAATCATGTAATAAAACTCGTGTATTCCTTGTAAAATAGTCTTAAAAGGGGAAAATATGGCACAACCTAAATGAACACGTAAGTAAGGCAAGGAAGTGACAGTCTTAAATTAATAAAGTGCATACAAAATACTTGGGTATATATTTTTACCTACGTACGTAATATAACAAATGGACAAAACCACCATTATTTTCTATGGAATAAAAAAACTATAATCTATCCCAGCTCTCTACCTAAGCTTCTAGTAATAAAGCTCACACACTGACAAAGGATAAAAAGTTAGTTCATATTATGAATGCAAAACAAATATATAATAAATATTATTTATCTTAAATTATACCTACTTAGTTTCAGCATTGGAATTCTGATGCTGTGATAGCATTTAGATCTTTCATTAACCCTTCCAGATTAGAAATTTCTTGACTGAGTTCTTCTGTGCTATAGCATTTCTGTAGAGGGGAGTCTTCTCCTTTAGGACTCATTGACTTAGGTATCCCAGTGTTTAGGGGCAACTGTGATGTTGAGATCCGTTTTACAGGCGAACTGTGAAATCCTCCCATATTGGGAACTATACCAACCACGGAGGCCCCTGAAGGACGTACGTTCACTGTAAATTAAACATAACCCCAATGTAGCAAATAGTAGTACATTATGTATAACTAAGTTAATTTTAAAAATGCAACACTGGTGATTTCATGAAAATTATGTTTCGATGATATTCTATTACCTTTCGGTTGTGGTGTGGTTGGCTGATGACTACCGGGAGGAATGGGAACAGCAAAACTTTTCAAATTACCCGTTGTACCCGTTCTTCGACTTAGAGTACCTAAGCTACTACCCGAATGCGTTCCATAGTCGGAAGTTACACTAAATTAAGAATAAACTAGTTAACAAAAGAACTGGAAGAATGAACGTAGTATAAAGAAATTGATAAATGTGCTGACATACTGTGGCATCGTTAAGTTGTGCTGACTGGAGGCAGCTGAGGATCCGCTAGCAACGCTGTCGTACGTTTTATTATGGCCATCCGTACTGTGACCAGAACTATCTCCTCGGTAGTGAGCCTGACTTGTGCGTTGCAATATGGGATTATTCCGCAGTTCTATCCCACCTCCCCCAACTAGTACATTTTGTTTCAAAATCATATTTAGTTTTACCGAATAGTTTAAATGTACTATTGCAAACATACTTTTTAACAGAAAATATCTATGTACATACAAGATAAAGTTGTTAGCGAGCGAAAGCAGTTAGAAACAATGTAAAAATACGCGAAAACTACCAACAGGCAAAATCAGGCAAATTAATAAAACTCACCATCATTTTTAAAAAAGAACGGCTCAACTGGAATTTTTATGGGCTTAGGCTTTCTGCGGCCCAAAGAGTGACATTGATTGTGAGGCTGAATGTTATCAGATTCCTTAAAGCCTTCACAAACACAAAAACATACGATAAAACAGTCAGCATGCAAATACAATACAGAAGGCTACTCAATTAACTACACACTACACACCAACATCAACAACATGAGCAACAACACAAAGTCGCAGAATATGAGCCATAACATTCATTTTGCTTAAAAATTACCAAGATAAGAAGACATGAAATTTCTCTTGTCCAGGGAGTTTGTGCTATGTTGCAGAGGAGTTTTTTCTTCAGGGTCTCCAAATTCCCTCGACCCTCTGGACGATGGACTTAATGGAGTTTCCGTTCGATGAAGACTTTTATCTACGCTTTTTAATTCCATTTGATCGTGATGAATCCACAAATCTGGAGGTTTCAGGTCCGGCTTCCTAGGTTTTCTAAGGACCATGTTAGAATTTGCATACCAATTTACATACATATAAAGGGGCTGGTGTTAGTATGTATTATGTATTAATGTTGGCCTTACTTAAGTGTAGAATGTTTTGGAGAGGCTTCATGACCCTTTTTACGGTAATACACGCAAAGTATTACACTGGCAAGGGCAAAGACCACCGAAAGGCAAATTAAAATGTAGAGCACTATCTGATTTGACTTCACATCAGATTCAGCTGAAAATGTCAGATCATAATATACAGGCACATTAGTTAACTTTACTCTACTATATATGTTATAATGAGCTACAAAATGAATTTAAATCTGTAATGTACTACGTGTATAAGTTATTACCTTTGTTAGATATCTTTATCCCATTTGTAGCTCCATAAAGTTTCTTGGAAGGAGGGGTTGTAATGGATTTGATTTCAGTAAATGGACCCAAACCTTTGGAATGCTTTGCAGACATTCGGAAGTAGTACGTTGTGTCACGCGTAAGCCCTTGGACACGGTGGGTGAGTACATCATCAGGAATAACTTCTTCAACCCATTCTTTAAGAGATGGTTTTGTGGTATAAAACACAAGGTAGCCCTTCATGTCATCATCTTTGCTGATTTTTGGGGGCTGCCAATTCAGTATAACGCTACTTGACCCGTCTTCCCTAAATTTTTTGAAACATTGCATAATGAAGTTTATCCGAGTATAAATCACTTTTACTAATATGTAGTAAGTAAATCCTATACAATTAAGACTTACGAAGTGATGGCAAGAAGTGTTAAATCCTGAGGGGGAGAGTGAGGTGTAAGGTCAAAAGTTGTATTCATGGCTACCAAACTCCATTCAGAAGAATGTCGGTTTTTTACAACTTTCACGCTGAACTCATACTGAGTACTTGGTTTCAAATCATCTAAAATGGTATTCAATTGAGTAGAATTGACAAATTTGGTGCTAGACTTTCTTTGAGGAGGAGGAACAGCATCCATATCGGCAGGTAGATATCGGACAACGTAGTATCTACTGTCGGTTACAACTTGAGATTTTGTGAGAGAAGAGTCAGTCCAGTACAAAACTACAGAAGAAGGCGAAAGAACAATTGCGCGAAGACCAACTGGTGGCGGAAGCTGTGCCATCATTGGACCTTCGTCATCATCTTCCTCCTCAGATGTTTCCCTTGTTCTTACATTTTCGTAAATGGGAACTCCATCACCCACTTGGTTGTAGGCCCTTAGAGAGATGACATAGTCGGAATTCGGACGCAAATTGTCTATGGTAAACGATCTCCGTTTACCATCTACAAGTTTTGTGTAGACATCAGGAATACCCTTTCCCCATCCTGGAGACGTAAAAAATTACGAATTGAAGTAATTTAGATTTATATATTATTGCGTCAAAGAAAACTGATAATAATTATGCGTATATGTGTGGATAACAAAAAATGAACCTACCAATTGTGTACCCCCTGATTAAAATATTAGTACTTCGCGGAGGTGTCCAAGTAATCGTAATAGCATCTGACATCGCTCGGGCTGAAATCGTAATGTTTGGAATTAATTATTAGGTAGTATCACAGTGGCTATCAACATGGTATTTTTAAACATTTGTACTATACCTTGAAGTGTATCTGGTTTATCCGGAACATTTGTCTCATCCAAATCTCTTTGAAATGTAGAAGATTGTATCCATTCTGTATACGGACCAGTTCCATTTACATTGATAGCTGCCAATTTGATTTGGTACTCAGTTCCCTTTTCCAAGTCCCCGAGAGTTAGGAATTGTGTGTTCCCATCAGTGGTAACTGTCTCTGGTCTTTTCTTACCCTTCATCTTATACTTTATTTTATAACCCGTGATGATACCATTTCTAAAGTCCAATGGAGGTGGTTCCCAGCGAATGGCAAAACTCTATAGTTATAAATGAAAATAAATAAGTAAAGAATCTTTTAATTTTAAGTATTCATCTACTGTGCACATAATATAAGCTTACAGTCGAAGACGCTGATTCAATGGACACATTATGAGGAGTATCAGCTGGAATATCCGAGAAGGTTGTAACTTTAATTGGGTCGGAGGATGCTCCTGGTCCATTCTGCAAAATATTTTAATTTTATTAATCTTGTGAGGGAAAATTATCTCACAAGATATACTTACATTGAGGATATCCTGTAGAAGTCTTACCTGATTAATAGCCACCACTCGTATATAGTAAGAAGTGAATATCCTTAAATCCTCAATTGTAGCTTCTGGAATATTAACTGTGATGTACTGAATTCCTCCTGTTTTAGGCAGCAAATAATCTTCATCTTCTGGATCTTCTGCGTCATCAAAATCCTCCAGAAGTCTATCAAGCGGTCCTCCATTGCCAACAGGATGAACTTCAGCATAGAAAACTTTATATCGTTGCACATTTCCATTTAGAATTTCCGGAGGATCCCACTTAGCACTTATTCTACTGGGAGATAGAGCCCATACTTTCAGTTGACGAGGTGGTCCAGGAACATCCATTTCCTGAGCAGTGAGAACTGTGATTTCTCTGGAGCTAACTCCTGGAGCTTTCTCATTGTATGCAACTACTCTAAAGGTATATCGTTTGTTTGGAACAAGACCCTGTACGTTGATTTCTTCTAAAGTCTTTGTTGTATTGATAACGCGTTCACGATCTGAACCGAGTTCCTTATAGTAAATTGCATAGGCAACGACGTTTCCAAACGTGTTCGTAGGAGGTTTCCATGTCAGTGTTACAAAGCGTGTGGAGACGAGGACAGCGCTGAGCTCCCTAGGAGCGGATGGACCGTCTGTTGGATGGGCTTCAGATCCTGGACGAGGGGCTGGTACATTTTGACCTATGGGAGGTTCCGTATTTATGTCCATTTCAGGTATTTTCTCATCTGATATTTGTCAATTACGAACCCATAGCAAACGCACCAACGATAACAAAGAAAATGACGTATCCCAAAACAAAAACAAAACAAAAACGAATACAACATCAACAATCATGCTTTTCAAGATCTACAAACATAAAACATTTGCTACATATTACATATTATCGCGATGTTCTATGAACATAATCCATTGCCCATTCGTATATATCGTAGTACTCATACATGCAATACTAGGTTACGAATTTTGTCTCCCTTTAGTTAAGAAAATCCTCTAAAATAAGACGGATTTTTTCAGAATCAGATAAAAAGTTTGTCATTAATGAATGTGACAACTTTAACAAACCTTATGTAATGGTTAGTCAAAAAAAGTAAGATTCAACTTTGCCATTCAAATTATGACTCTGTATCGACAAAGCCAATAGACATAATATACACAACCAACATTATCTAATGTTAAAGAACGTAATTATAAAATAATTATTGCACATATAAACCAAGTCAAGCAAAGAACTTGGTTCCCGATCTTGTCATAGTGGATACCGGGAGTTTCATTAGCAAAAAGTATGAACTAGCCCAAGAAACTAAAGTATAACAAAATAAGAATTTCTGGTAAAAGCAAATGGCTAATCCAGAAACAATACGCATATTGGGTTATAAAAGATATACTTATACATATCTGTACTATATACAATGCTTAATTGATTACACTCAAAAGGAAATGTTTAAGCTTACAAACCTGGTTTCAAAACCCGTAGATAAACAGAAGACTGTGCATTTCCGGCAGGATTTGTTCCAAAACATTGGTACATACCAGCATCAGAAGATACCAAGCCCAATATTTTTAAATTGTTACCGTTTACAATCTATATGTATAATAGAAAATGTATAAGAATTGTCTTTTTTGGATTGATATGAAAAAATATTTCCTGAATTGCTTCATTTACCTGGAAGTAGTCACCTTCTATAATCATTTGCCCGTTTTTGTACCACTGAATGGTCGGAATTGGTTTACCGTACAACTGTAAAGTAAAGAGTTTGGAAGGTGAAACAGAAAACGAGAACAATTAAACGATCCAAATAGTTATACAAAATTTTTTACCTTGCAGGGTAATTCTACATCTTCCTTTTCGTAAGCGTAGAAGTTTGTGGCAGTTGTCTGAACCCTTGGTGGGACTGGAAATAAAAGTTAGGTTTATAAGCATATGATTTGAGGTAATTTTGAAAGAGATCAATTGATCCTCGTTAACACACAAAGTGCCAGCTTTATTTTCATATTGAACTGTCTATTCAAGTTCACCTTGTACATCTAATGAGGCAGAAACGTCAGCAGAATCTTCACGATTAGTTGCTCTACATTGGTATGTTCCTTTGTCAGACTCTTGAATATTGGAAACTTTGAGATTTCCTTCCCCAACAATGGAAAAGCGACTATCTAGATTTTCTAAATCAATGGTAACTCCATCCTTCAGCCAGGAAATGGTTGGACGCGGGTAAGATACGGCACTGCATTCAAGAATAACCGAATGTGACGAGATGACAGTTTGACTTTTCGGAACAGCAGTGAACACCGGTGGTGTATCTTTCTCTGAAAATTAAAACCGAAATCATAAGCAATTAAAAATAATGCAACAACCAATTAAAATTAAATGATGCATTCCACTGTTTCCAAGAATTGTAGAACAAAATAATGTATGTAAGTAATTACCAGGTGCTCGGTTAATGACAAGACGTCCAGTTCTACTCATGTGAAACTTGTCCACATTGCTCACATTACATTTGTAGACACCTTCGTCGGACGCTTGTACCGTTGTTATTTCCAGCGACCCTGAGGGAAGAACTGTCATCCTAGTCTGATCGATGGTAAGGATTCGGTCATTTTTAAACCAAGTAATAATAGGGGAAGGATTTCCTTGTGCAAAACATCCAAAGCGTGCCGTTTGGCTTAAGCCAACATTGAGATCCTCTGGTCCCTCTTCAATACGAGCCAATGCTACAAAGATAGTTCATCTCTGATTAAAGTATGCATTTATAATTTGGCATATGATTGGCAATTTTCATCAAATCTTTGTAGCTATGTTATCCTACTTTTTAATTCTACATACAATGATTGCGGTAACGGATAAGTACTTACAAGCTGCCTGAAGTTTAGCCGATCGTGACACAATTGATCCAATTCCATCCAGAGTAGCCAAACATTGGTACATTCCTTCATCGGGCCGGCTTTCCCTCGTACTAATTACCGATGTTATTTGAAGCGATCCATTTGCCAGCACCGACCTATTTAGTTACATAATATATTTAAGTAAGCACATGTAAAATCAACATGTAAAAATTAGAAGAGCAACATACAAGGCTACTACATCAGAGAACAACAGATTTTTTCAACTAAACAATGAGAATCTACATGAATTTAATTAAAAGCTATAGAACATAGCTACATCCTGCTAGATGCGCTGTTGACGGTCACAAAATTTTGCAACTACGGTGGATACTAGCTAACATAACATGTAAAGCGGAGTTTATAATAGTAACCTTTCAAAATAATTGACGTCATCCTCAGGAGTGCTTTGAATATTAAAATTGAAACGGAAGTTAGTTAGTAGTTATAAATATTACAATGTATTACACAATACAGCAGTATGCACAAATACGATTAGGTGGGTATCGTATTACATGGAATTATTGTGTTAGTGATCTACATAGCTACTTTTTAAGATGTTTTTAGAGTTTGTCATTTCTACCTTTTAGTGTCACTTAAGAAGGAAAGTAACAATCCATCTTTCTTCCAAGATATTCGTGGTTTCCCATCTCCTTGAGCAGCACAGTTAAGAACGGCTGTGGTTCCCTTTGGTACAATTGTATCTTGAGGCTCAAGGGAAAATTTCAGTGCTTCTACAAATATTGTATCTGAAAAATTATATTAGTAAAATTCATTATAGCCTGCATTTTTGTTTGTTAAACTTGCATTTTTGAATTGTATCATTTCTTACGAAAGTATCGATTAAAGTACTTACTGAGTATTAACAAAATTAAAAAACGAGTAATTAAGGAGTAGCGGTAGCATCCCCAGCATTTATTCATTTTTGTTTAAATGTTGTTTTCCGAAAGATGCAAATTGACTAGCGGGCACTTATCTACAAAAATATGCATTGAAATTGTTATGGAATATATACAGCTTATTTTTTTTATTACTTCTCTAAAGAACATATATTTGTGTAGTATAGCATAAATAGCTGAAATAAGTACCATTCTATTATGGAGATTGGTTACGTTACGTAGCAAGCAAAGGATAGCAATCAATAATAGCTATTGTCACCGTCTTCATTCTAAATATTTTGATGTTGTCATTAAAAAGTTCCGCTTCATACTTCATAACATTAGCTCTACACGCATGTAACTGTAGAATTAAAATTGTTGGTATTTGTGAGAGTTACATTTGGCACATATTAACATGTTCACACGTTTACACACTCTAAAAATCTAACCCGTTTTCTCTAATTTCCAGTAAATTACAAACCGTATGTATGTATCCAGGTGTAGTTCGGCTAATATTATTGTATTATTGATTGGAAGTTACTATTTTATGTGTAGTTGTTCTGTTTGATTTTCTTTTACTTCAGCCCATAATTAAAAATTGATTGTGTATACAAAGGCAGTGTATTTATTTGAATATGTAGAGCCTCTGTGCATAAAGCTGCAGAAGCCAGGCCAGGTGTATAGAACATTACATAATATTCTTTCTTTCTACTGGGACAGCACTCTTACTTACACTTACGCTTACAAAACTTACGCTTACAAAACTTACGCTAACACAGGAATTAACTTTATTTAAGCCTTAACTAAAGAAATGTCACTTGAATATAGTTCTCCTATGTTTTGTTATGGTAGAGTAGGAGAGTTGTAATGTAAACAACTTTAGTTGTGGTTAAATTAAAAGTCAAGCTGATTAAATAAGAGTGCAAGTTGCTGGTCCACATAAACAATTCGTAACGAGCACTTACTACATATAATAATAATGTTAAAGGGAATCACGCAACTGGCTGAATAATGGGTATAAAGCAAGCTTGTACAAAAATTGATTTTAGTTTGCAGCTGCCATATTCCAGCTATTAGCAACTACATACTTCTATATTCTAGCTCTAGGAGTTCGTTTGTTCGTTATCTTGCGTTTTGCTAGCAGCTAAGCTCCGAGTTTGCTTGCAAGTATTTCTATGTATTTGTATCCATCCTTGTTACACAGACTGCATTCACGCTACGACTTTTATGTATACAAAAGAAAAGCTATAGCACCCACTAAGTAAGTGGCTATTAGGTCCAGTTTTCGTTAGGTAGTTATAGGTACTCGGAACTTCACACTTACACACAAATTCTATATCTCTTCTGTGTAGATGCTGTTGGGTTAAGGGTATTATGCACTACTATTACCTTATTATACTTATATTACTTGCCTACATGCATGCCTGCCTACCTCTACAACTACAACCTTCAACCTACCCTAAACATGCATCCAGGAGCAAGTCAGATATTATATCCCCCACATTTAACAACACATTCTTAAACCATTGCATTGAATAACGTTACGTTTCAGTCAACTATTTCTCATCATAACATCCTAAGTTAAACCGCAGGACTTGTAGCATTATGTAATAAGTCAAAGTCAAGTCTATACCACTAATTTATCTACATAGGTATGTATTTCGTGTATATAAGACATACTATTATGAATGCTATGTGAACCTGACCTGTTCTATACGTAGGATTTTACTGTTTTCCAATAAAATCATACATTTTCCTTTTACCTATGTAACAACAAGTGATATAATAGTAGGTATGCATAACATCAAATGCCTGCACCGCACCGGTGGATTTAACAGAAGGCACACGTCAATGAATATATATGGGCTGACATTTTTACAACGCAGATAAGTGCTACAGCTACCAATACCAACCAACCCATTCTGACTTCATTTACACTAGACATGTTAATGTAATTTGCTGAACTAGAGAACAATTTTGATATTAAAATATACTAGGTTAAATATAGATATTTGGTATTTATGGACATATATGTTTTCGGGATGCGGCCAGTATCATATTGTAATGTTCCTTAATTGCTTAAGAATAGAGGTGGGTATTTTCTATGTTAATCACTGAAATGCATATTGCATACTAAGGAATAAGTAGATTACCTACAAAAGTGACAAAACAATTTACTGTCCTGTGTTCTATTTATACTCATCTTTAAGATCTCTGTATGCATACATAATATGATGTCTCAATTTCAGCATGCTATATGGTTCAGAGTTCAATTTAGCCTAATTATACTTAGCGAAGAACAATTCTGTAAATCTTAATGATGATAATCTAGGCATACAAAATTAATCCAAAATTATGGAGAGAAGAATGTCAAAGCACTCGATTATAAACGTCAGGCAAGTAAAAAATGTATAGTTTCGCTGTGTTTAGAAGCATTTTTAGCATGTATTTATATCTAATTAATCAAGCTTTAACCAGAAAATGGCTTTTTAGCCATTTAACCATGTTATATGATTTAGGTATGTTAAGACTTTTACTTTATAATGTAGTGTAGCTAACTTTCACCGGGTTGTAGCTGAATGTTTTATGGCGATGTACTTAGTCCTGGCGAGGTTTGGTCAGTGTTGGAATGGTATATTATGTATACTAATGAAACCAGAAACACCATATAATGTATGAGTGACACTTGTAGTACTAGCTCTGCAATAAGTACTGAGTAAATGTATGAGTTCTTTGATAATACCTTCTGTATGGAAGCTCACCCTGAGTGAGAAAGAGACTAAACAATAAACACGATCTTTGGATGTAGATGTTTTTGCTTGTCAAGTAATATTTATTTAAAATCCATGTTGAACGTAGGTTTGATCCCGAGCCTCTGCTGCTGAGTGCATCGGGAATCAATCATTTTGTAGACCATACATAATGGACATAAACACAATTGACGTATTTAAGGAATTACAAAGAGATATATTATAATAATTACATGAAATACATGGGAGGATTACCCATAAATTAGGTTTTACTTTTTGTGGTAAACCACCAGATTATTTCAAGGCATAATATTCCAATATCATTTCCTAATTAGATTGTTAGGCAAGATAGACTAGGCAATTCTTAATGTATCTCATGTGAGACGATACAACAAGAATTGCCTTGGTCAAAAATAGACATGTAGATACCCTATGTGATTATCAGATGATGCACATCCTAAAAGGGTGTGGATCATCATCACATAAAGTACTTAATAAAACTTCCAAATAATGTGTGTATACTGTAGTGTAATCGCAAAACCAAAATTATTACAATAAAATGGAGCCTACCCTTACATAAGTACTTTACATGATCAATGGTAATAACCTCCAGTCTCAAGCCTCAGTCTCAATGCAGTACTTACAATTGCAACAACTGTTTCCATAAAAAGTGAAGAGTAGGCTTCTAATTATTTAATAGGCACATAAATAGATGATTTTTACTCTTCTAAGCATCCAGTACTGTTTGACGTTTGAAAATGTGTACGTATACTACATAGATATATCTCTGTATATCTCCAAACTGATAATTGATTTCGACTTCGACCAATTACACGAGAATTTCCATTATGAGAAATTGCTCACCATCAAAATTCATTTTCATGAAAACATGTATTAATTTAAAATGCTATATGTAGCATCAGAAGCTTAAGTGGTTCGAGTTGGAGTTCCCAGTTTGGAGATTGACAGTGATTTGAACTGAAATTACAATTATAAACTGTACTTCTGTAAGAATACTTCAGTTCTTATACATTGTTGCGACCGCCAAATCAATGTATGTTCGTTGCTATCATATGTCGAGCTTTACGGATACTAAAATTCTACATACATGAAATACTCTCCTCTACTTATAGTATGCCAGTACGTATGGCATGTTATGTAGTATGTAATGTACATTTGTTGCAAATTCACACAGAAATAATTAGACCAAAATGATATTTGCACTAAACATTTTATAAACTAATTTGCACATTTTATATGCTATTCCACATATATAGGAAGTTATTTTTTGCATGTGTGTATAATCTATTCCTTGTTTATTGCTTACGATATTAGAGCATTGTATATTATATAGGAAGGAAGTATTTTAATACCACAGGTACCTTACACTAAACACTAAAACGATATGTATAAATATCTGAATGTGCCAAACCTTGCAAACTTCCTCCTACACATATGTAGCTATATACATAGCTAAAGGTACAGCGTGCAGTGCTAGTAGTGTTACACAGTTACATGTTACATATCTGCACATATTTATGACTTTTAACATACCGAACAATATTCCAGAACCGAGAGTTACGTAAACAACATCAAGGCCTGGTTAACTTATCTAGGTTAATTTTTGCTCTACATGGGTCCATTTATTTGGAGGAATGCATTTGAATGATTTGATTGTATACAAGACATAAAGGGTTAATAAAAAAGGTAAAAAATGAAAACAAAAGTGGTAAATGAGCGATATGCAGTGAGTCTGTATGAAAGCAAGAAAAAGTGTGAGAGGGCGACGAATGGAATTGGAGATGCCGAGGGAGTTGGATGGCGCTGCTCGCTGGGAGTGACGGAAGGTCTTTTGCATGTCTTTAGATGGTTTAAAAATCTACAAGCAAAAGCAATGCACTTGTGTACTAACATAACACTAACTATGTGTACTCGTATTTGTAGTAGTTGTACTTTAACAATTAGAAAATAATTCCTCTTCTTCTATTCTATCATCATCATCATCTGTATGACTCTTCTTTCAAACAAGATCAAATATCTCTCCGCATCCTCCTCATCGTTATCCAAGTGCTGCTATAACCATTCATTCTGCTGCAGTCAAAGCCAGGTAAATAGCCAAATTATATTAAAACTATATAAAATATACACAAATATCAAATATTTATGATTACATAGCATAGTTAGATATTAGATAGTGAGAAATCAAACAGGCTAGGGCTAGGTTAAAAAACCTAATTTAACAAACAGCACAAGAGTACAGTACAGTAAGGTGACTCAGGTGAGGTGACAGGGACAAGACAAGACAACAATATATTATTGTATTGCAATTTTTGCAATACTATCAACAACAAACTGTAGTGTATTATAACTAACTGTACTGTACTCTTTTGTGGGGTATTGTATTTGTATTAGTATTTGTATTAGTATAGTTGATAAGTTGATAGTGGTAGTGGTCTTTATAGGCAGAGAGTCAATGTTATTGAATATGAAGTTAAAGTAAAGTAAGGACTTCATTTCTCTTTCTCACCCTCGAAGATTGCAAAAGTTACAACCCTTTTTACTGTACTGTTCAATTCAATCGTCAACCCAATATTCAATGTGCTCAATCAACTAACTATCAACAATAACAAACACTCTCACCTCGGCTTATTAGGTAGTCAAATCCAATTTCATCCAACCACACATCGAAGAAACTACTGATCTCCATTACATTTCTCCTACATTTTGCTCAAGATTGAAGATAGTTAAATTCTGTAAATAACCATTTATCTTTTTTTTAATACTGAATATTGAACATTGAATTTTAATTTTAATTCTAATTTTACTTGTGAATGTGACTTGGGTTATTGAATTGAATGTGCTGTTTTAAATACTAATAACATCTAAATTAATATTTTATTTGGCCGATTGAATTTTGTAGATGTTGGGGATTTCGTTAACTATCAACTATGAACTAACTAATTATGAATCACAAAAGTATTGTGCAATCTGCTATATACTCAATTAGCATTCGAGCAATCTACGCCCTTGATTGAATCTCTAGCACTAGCCATTAGTCAGAAAATCCTGTAATCGTGACAAGCGTGAACATTGAAAAGGCAAATTACAGAAACGAAGATTTTTTTTTCAATTTTAATTATTATGTAAATGTATTTTTTATTATATCCAAAACCAAATCCAAATGATATTTATGGCACTATTATTTCACTGATGGTGAGTCTGTTTGGAAACCAATGACTAAGGTGTCTTAATTGGCCAAACGTCGGCGTTTGCCGACTTTTGGCAGCTTTAGCATTGCCATTAATTGCTTGTACTAGTCGAAAGTATTTTAATAATTTTTCATTTTATGATGACCGGGTCTAATAGGACAGTTACTACAATTTGTAAGGGGACCTAAGGGCCACATAAAATGTAACACATTGTGTATACGTAATTCCTATTAATTTAATTCTAGTTGCAGTTTTTCTTTCTTGTGGAGTACAGACACAAAGTGCAGTGACCACCTGTGTGCCCTACCTTAAGCTTTTAATGGGCTAGTTTCGTTTTGTATAGGCTTTATTATAGTTTAGTTAGTGTGTAGTTTTTAAATAGAAATAAATTGACCAGAATCTTCTTTACTTTAGTCTAGTCATAACCATCTTGATTTATTAAAAATATTTAACTTAACATAGGCGTATGTAGCAGGTAGTATTATTGAAGGAGTTTTGTAATTTGTGTTGTAGTTTGTTAAGTTCAATTATACCAAATTCATTTATTATTTATTTGGAATTTGGAAAATAGAATCTAGAAATTGACAGTTGCTGGCCGTATCATCTCTTCTTGTTGATTGCTTTTTTGTCCTCGATGTATACGTTCGTCGTTCCTGGAGTTGTTAAAATTCATTCAGCATTCCAGTTTAATCATCTCTTGGTACTGTTTTGCAAATTATTTATTTTTTAGTTTCGTATATTTCACAATCATGTTTTGTAGATTGGATGGCCGGCGCAGTTGGACAATCAGGAACGAAATTTCCTGAAACAGACGGAGGAATAAATTCTCATTCACAAAATTCTAACGCGATGGCGAATTACGATCACGAAGGCAATGTTGTGGAGAGTGAAGATCGGGAAGGTCGGAGGGGCGGCAGACCTCCGCCATTGGATGTATGTTTTTCCATTGATCTTCCGAGATTTTATACTATGTATTTACTAATTTTACCACTATTTTGCTACTACTAACTGAATTATTATTCCCACAGATTGGAAATAGCAGTGGTGCTGTAGGTCCGAAAACACCAACTCCAGGGCCTTCCAGTGCAACAGGTACGGGTACAGTAACAGTTACTCGAAGCAAGTCAGAACGAGAAAAGAAAATTGGTCATCGGAGAGTTACTCAAGGCGGAGATGTCACATATAAGAAAATTCAAACGTCTCAAATTATGGACTCCATTCAGTTGGGGATTCAACACGCTATTGGTGGATTAGCCTCAAAACCTGAAAGAGATTTACTCATGCAAGTAAGTTGCTAATTTTCTTTTTTGGTACAGATATTTATGATACTCTTAGGATATAAATGATTGAATAAAATTATATCTACATAATTACACATTATTTATTCATTAGGACTTCATGACAGTGGAACAAACCCTGTTCCCATCAGGTGGTTCTAATCAAACGCCTGCTCATCATTGCTCCGATTTTCGTTTTAAAACATATGCACCCATTGCTTTTCGGTACTTTCGGGACCTGTTTGGTATTCAGCCAGATGACTTTTTGGTACGTCACTTTTACTTGTTCATACCACCAATCTTCAAGGAAATTATATTTGCTTTGCCAATTCAAATTCTAAAATGATGTTTTCAATTGCAGATGTCGATGTGTAGTGTACCTATGAGAGAATTATCAAATCCTGGAGCTAGTGGAAGTATCTTCTATTTGACAGATGATGATGAATTTATAGTTAAAACTGTTCAACACAAGGAATGTGAATTTTTGCAAAAGTTACTACCTGGATATTATATGAATTTAAATCAAAACCCTCGTACTTTGCTTCCTAAGTTCTTTGGATTATTCAATTATCAGTGTAATTCCAAAAATATTCGATTGGCAGTTATGAATAATTTATTACCATCTTCTGTCAAAATGCATCAAAAATATGATTTAAAAGGTTCTACATATAAAAGAAAGGTATGTGCAAAAGTTTATTTTTTATTAATTGCTTTTGGAAGTACATAATAAATACACAAATAAACTTTTGGTAATATAGGCTTCCAAAGCCGAGACCACGAAGGCATATCCAACTTTTAAAGACTTGGACTTTGTGGATCATCATCCAGAAGGGATTTTTTTAGAAGCAGACACTTGCAATGCGCTCATCAAAACTATGCAACGTGACTGTCGAGTTTTGGAAAGTTTCAAAATTATGGACTATTCCCTCCTCGTTGGTATCCATAATCTAGATATTGCTGCTAAAGAAAAAGCCGTAAGGAATCCATGGCACATTCTTTTTTTAGTATTGTAGTTGTAAGCATTTATTAATTGGACAATTTTATTTTTCACAGGAAAAGAAAGCTAATATGGTAGAAAGTGAAGATGAAGATGAAGGAGAATTTACTGCAGGTGTAGGGTTAAGTCGTAGCAAGTCAATAAATAGGCAAAAATTGGTGGCTCATTCAACTGCGTTAGAAAGTATTCAAGCTGAAAGCGAACCTATTGATGCTGACGATGACGTTCCGTAAGTGTTTGCAACGTATTGCATGATATGTTTCCAAAAAGTACAACTAGGAACTAGGTTTCCAAAACTCCTATCATATTACACAAGAACCGGATGAAGATTCGATAGTCAAATGGGTCGGTGGATTTACCGAATGGAGATTTCTATTAGGGGCTTGTTTTGTTTTTGTTTTTTAGAAATCGGAAGTTATCGCTGGTTAATTTACTAAAATTTTGGGTTCCCGATGATGGTAATCACATTTCGAAAGCTGTAAATTTTGAAGCCGGATGTGAATTTCGATTCATGGGGGCGGGGTAGGAAAATTCATTTTAAAATCCTTTAAACGAAGACGAAATAGATTGCGATAATAATGATGTTGACCAGTGAACATGTCTAAATATTCTGTCTCCACATTTTGTGTCTTTTGTCTTGTTTTTTCTTTCCATCCCTGTTCTTGATATAGGAGTGCTATGGCTACGATTAGTGATATAATTATTACTTGTTTATAATTATTGAAAGATAAAT
>JAQFYC010001645.1:0-32204 GCA_034694165.1 Tomocerus mixtus | reverse complement strand
AATCAAACTGGTAAATTCAATATTTATTTAAAATTTGTCGTATTAATGTTTTGACCCAAAAACTTAAATTTTAGAAAAATTACCGTTTTTGCCTAGGCATAACCGGTAATGCCTTATTACCGATTTTGCCGGTAACATATGACATATGACAACATATGACAACAAGTGATCGTTATTTTTTTAATTGAACCGACAGCATTGCTAATGGCATTCAGCACAGATAATGATATTTACGCTTTTGCTATGGAATTTTTTGACCTTGGCATGGTGCTGTGATAGGATATGTATACATTCCCAATGTGTAGGTACCTATTGATGTTCATACGTAATGTAATGTGACTACCTTTATTCTGACTCGTCGTTAATATGAAATACAGGTGGTGGATTGAGTCTGTTTATTGGAAAAGACGGATCAGCTGCTGTTGTTGGAGATTAAAGAGTTTCTAAATAAATATTGCTACCTGTCAACCTGTTAGTTAGTAAATTATTATTGTTATTTGAATTTTGAATTGAGCGTATATTGTATATTAGCCTCAACCGACAAATTATCCAACAAACATAGCTAGTTGAATACATTTAAAGTACTTTTTCAACCAAAGCGATAAAATAAGAGATTACGAAGCCTATTCTACAGACGCTAAGGAGAGGACATGGATTCTATGATGCTGTATGTCATTTTTATCGTTTACGTGATTATAATTAAACAATATTATATTAGATGTAAATTAAAAATGTTTTTGTGAACTTGTTTGGCAGAAGTGACGATTCCAGAAAGAAACCGAATACTTTACCAACATGGGGGAACACAACGACCATGAATCTAAATCCTTTGATTTTAACTAACATACAAACTTCCCCGTATTTTAAGGGTCCTTTGTCAGAGCTGAAAACGTATCACGAAGTAGTGGATGAAATTTACTACAAGGTACGTCATTCTACTTATTCTGTCTAATATGTTTTCACTTACCACAATAATGAGTAATTGCGTTCATCACCAAATGATGACGTGTGTTGGAAAAGACGACCCGGCCAAATGTCTTAACATGGTAAACAAAATATTTTTAATTTTTACTAGAGTGATTGATATTAGTTCATAATTTGTTTTTGAGACTCTTGAATCCTTACTTTAATAATTCCAAACTTATTTGTGCAATTTGAAACTTAAATATTGATGGTAAAGCACTGAAAAATTGTGCCGTTCGGTATATATTATTTGTTATTAATAATTAATATACATCATTTGCAATTTTACTTTATTTTACGGTAATTAAATTCACACGTCACTATAAAAGAGTTTCTGACATTTTGATTGATGTATCATTATCTGTATTGGTAGGAATGTTTTTTAATTTTAATTTAGTTTTTAATAAATCAGTTTTGTTTTTACTTCATAATGAATTTGCAGCACCCATTGAGTTAATGCTTTTTCTACTTGATCTCAGTTTGGATATTGAGTATGCCAAGAACATGCAATTTATGCTTGTAGTTAACAAAACGGATTGAAGAGTCTCAAATAGCTGCATTATGTAGTGCAGTTGCGATACGAGTTTAATATATTTGGCAAGAAATGATTTGTATTTATTTCTTGCGAATTTCTTTCATTTATTTCTACTTCAGATAATGATGCAAGACATTTGTGCCACTCTCACTGAGTAAGAAATGACAAACATTTTCTGCATACGAGTCCTCTAGGATTCTTGTAAGAATCTCGAGCACATCTTGATCTTGACTCATAATTAAACTTAATAAATAACCAATACTTACGTAACAATAATTATATTTGGCAATCTTGGTAGAATTAATTTTTGTTTTTAAAAGATTGTATTTATTCATGTTCTTATTATTTGTTTTATTACAATCTGGTCCAACCAAAAATTTAGGTGACCCATTTAGAGCCGTGGGAAAAAGGAAGTCGACGAACTGCGGGTCAGACGGGGATGTGCGGAGGTGTTCGAGGTGTCGGTGCTGGAGGTATAATTTCAACTGCCTTTTGTCTACTCTACAAACTGTTCACAATGAGATTGACCCGCAAACAAGTAAATGGTCTTCTGAATCATGGAGATTCCCCTTACATTCGATCCCTAGGTTTCATGTACATTAGGTACTTCAACATACCAAATAATATATTTATTTTTTACTCTACAATGGATTAACATTTATATTAATGCGTGTGATTTGTTCCTATAAACAGATTTACTCAGCCACCGGCCGATCTGTGGGAATGGTTTGAAGCATACATTGATGATGCTGAGGTAAGCACAGTGGGTAAGAAATGGTGAATTTTCTCTTTCACCCAATTCCCCCATTAGGTAGTTTCTCATTCCCTCTATTTTGTAAATGTTGATTAAGATTATTGGCAATCTATGATATTTCTTTGGAAAAGTGTATTAAACTGCATTTGGTCAATTTGCAACCAAAGTATTTAGTATTTGTTAAGGACTTTGTACCTACAGAAGTCATTTACATAGTTATTATCCATATATTGCCACTAAGTCAAACCAATATGTTTTCTAGAATGTATTTTCTCTTGAGTTGATTTTTATATTAATATTTTCGAGATTAGTGTACTATAATTGTGGGATTTCTACGTGTCTATTAGGAAGTGGATGTGAGAGCAGGCGGTGGACAAATGATGACCATTGGGGAAATGTGTCGTCTTTACTTGACGAAGCTTGACTGGTTCTCCTCCCTGTTTCCTAGGATCCCAGTGCCGATTCAGGTGTGTACAATGTAGTAAGTATTGAATTACTATCAAGTGATACTATTTACAAACATTTTATTTGAATAATAAATACTGGCAGATCTTGTAATGTGTAGAAGGTGAATAATTATCCTTCTTTGTACTTTTTATTGTGTAGATCGGGATCGACAGAAAACTGGCCGCTCTTAAGCACGCTACTTCAACAGACGCACTGCCGCGTAAGCAGGAGGATGGAGAAGATCAAGAGCCTCAGGCGGAGTCTATCCCTCCAGTTACCCTTCGCGGAGGGCGTGAGGAACCCTCGCGAGAATTTTCCCGCAACCGCAGTGATGAGGAGCGCTACAGTAGTCATAGGTCTAAGGGGAGTAGCCGTCGAACTCACGGTCGCAACCGATCTCGTTCCAGATCCCGTTCCAGATCTCGTTCCTGTTCTAAGGATTACAAACGAATTGATGAGGAGCGCCGATCCTCCAGCCATTACTCATCAACTTCGTCCTCCAGGCGGCGGGATCGCTCCAGATCTCCAAATAAACAAAGCACTCACTCTTCCTCCCGCCACAGCTCTGATAAACATGCAAGTTCAAGTCATAGATACGATCGTAGAGATCGTCGCTGATTGCACCTCCACCATCGTACCTATTACGGACCTTCGGACTTTGCATTTCTCTAATCGCAACGAAATTCTCCTGGAATATTTTCCGTGTGCTTCGGCAGTCTGTAATTGCTAAGACTCGATGCAAATACACATTTTCTTGCAAGTCCGTAACATTCTCCCTACTGGTCAACCAAACTTCATCCCGGCGGCGCAAAAAAGGTCAAGTGCAACGGAGTTGTTCTTGCATCTTAATTCAGAATTTCAGAGGCCCGATTTACAGAAAAATACAGAATTTAAGTTACAGAAATTCCTTCGATGTTCGACAGAAAATATTTTCTAAGTTCATAGTTTTTAGAATGTTAAACTTACAGCAGTCTTGTACTTCTTACTTTAACTCCTTAGATATTAAGTGAAAAACTAATGTAAATACTTTTGATACGTGTAGAGTCAAATTTGTTGAATTATGTAGGGGAGGCACAGGCATCCTCTGTAAAAACTGAATGACTTTTTATCGTGAACAGATTCATATTTACAGCAAACAGTTAGCAATGGTATTTCTTTTGCAACACGGTTGCACAAAACCGTTTAAACATCTTTCAGTTGAAGTGTGATGTAATGAATGATACGACAAGAGTGTCAATTTTTAGCCCTAGGACAATGAACTACAAATAATGGAAACATCTTTGTAAGCTCTCAGTCGAAATATTGTTAAATTATACAAATAACACTGCAAATGAATATATAGTTTTAATCCTTCATTCGAAATATTAAATATAAATTATAGTAAAAAAATTTGCTTTTATCAACTATAGCTGGCTAATGAAGTATGGTTTCAAAATCTGTTTTCCCCCATAGGGTAATGAAGTATAATATACGTAGTTTTGCGCAACCTATTTTTCAATAGAAAAATAATGAAATACAAGTGATTGCAAAACGAAATAATCGATTTTATTTCTCAGGCTCTGGAAAATGAAAACTAAATAATTACACGTGTTTAGGATGTACTAATATAGAGATCGGACAAAGTATACATAAATTGTTTGCAATTCTTTTTCTCTTTTGTATTAAGATTCGGACGATATAATATTTATATTCAATGATTTGCCATGCAGCTATAATTGGTTTTAAAATACTTTTTGTCCTATATTTGTCATTGGGTGATATAAATAGTTGTAAAATGCTACTTGTTGATTTCAAGGTACATTTTATCTGAAGTATGTAAGAATGGTGTGCGGAACCATAATATTGTTGTAATATGCAATCTAAGCTGCGAGAAATTCCAAGTCAGTTTTTACGGAGTCCTTGCTCCAGTAATCCAGTTGGTAAATAAATGGTAAATATAGTTCTCATCATGTTTTTTATTCGCAAATTAAGATGTGGCCTCGACTTTCTTTTTTATATAACTCAGCAATGCATTAATCTTATTATTAGTGAATATGGTGGATGCATTTTTCTTTTGTATTTTCATGAAATGGAGATGAAGTGCTTTGTTTTGGCTGAAAAGCAGTTGTCTTTAAATGGGATAAATAACTGTATTGTAAGGAAACTGTTCAACAGTTATTTTATTTCTTGTTTATAAGATTAAAGTCAGAGTGTATTGTGTGAGAAATGAGATGGGTGGAGTGTGTGTGAGTAAGTGTATTATAAATATGATAATAATTTCATCAACAATAATGTTATGGTTCAAAAAGTCATCGAAAAGCAACTATTGGCACATTTATTACTGTCGAGAAAATTAGTGGAACTTCCTATCCCGTGGTGGAGATGGTTTGTGAAACAAAACTATTGTCGGGCTAAAGATGTCAATGACATACACACACAATATTACTATTTACATTACAGTTAAGTATAAGTATCATAAAAAGAGTTATACATTATACATACGTGCATACATACATAATACATACTTACACTATTTAATCTTGTTACAGCTAGGGTGTACCGAAATATAATTAATATACAAAAGTGTAAGATGTACATTTGTGTATGTAATATAAATATTTGTACTCGTGCTGTACTGTACTCGTAAGTAGTAGGTACATTAATACCTATACATAACAATATACCTAAATAGATTGCTACATTGGCAATGATTGTGATGACGTACGCCAATTTAATTTTCGATGTCTCTGAATAAAATTGTTTACAATATTTAAAAAAGTAAAAATATCTCCCCGCAATATTTTTTTATTACTGCATTTATTTTCAGGCTATATGTACATTGTGGTTTGCACATAGCGATTATGTTTCATCTATATCCTTCATTGCCATTAGTTCACTTACATTATCAATCATTATGTAACAAACTGCAACTTTGCAATTTTGAAATTGAGATTTTTCATTTTGCAATTTCTTTAGTAAATATTACGCCTTCCATATAAACACAATTAATCCGGGATTTTTTGGGGCCTATGACAGTGGCTAGGCCAGGATAAGCAATTCAGAATTGAAAAATATGTGTTCATGCTGGAAATCTGCAAAAAATGTATTCACATTAATCCCTATTAGGATGATATTTCTTCAATTTTGTTTAACGAGGAAAATGTGGGAGCAACTGTTTTCTTTGTGTCCTGTTTATTAGTTGGATCGCAGATTTGAACGTTTTTTTAAATTGTTATAGCATTTTAATAGGGGCTCCGTATATTTTTCTGGACTATTTAAATATGTAGTGGTTAAATTAAGTAATGAGGAAGATGAAAGAAAGAAGGAATGACATATTGAAAGCACCTATGTTGAATTTGACTTTAGTTCACCGTTACCAAAGGACTAGAAATGATTTGTTTTCGTCAATGGCAGAATTAAGGTTCCTGGTATGGTCTGGCATTCGCTACATTAGAAGAGGTGACTTGATAAGTGTAGCCAAACCAAACCCAAACCTAGGGAGACCTTAGGCCATTTCGGAAGGCTATTCGGTTCCATCGGATACAAAACCATATAAAAGCATCCAAATACTAATAAACTTAAAATATATAGGCATGAATGTAAATACTTATATGTACTGCAATAGCATAGTGTTATATATTATAGAGAAAGAGAGTTACGTGTGTCGAAGGGAAAGTAAAGATAAGTCTGACTCCGACTCTGACCGGAAAAAGAATTGCACATTTCGAAGCATTTTGTCGAGGAATGGTGAAATGGTGTGAGTCCCTTGGGCTCCATGAATTTGAATCCATAGGGCCTTCCCCTTTAAAATATAGATACCGTAGAAAGGCAGATAGATAGATACGAGATGAGAAGATAGATAGATTGATAGATATACGTACAGATACAAAAAAGCTCCTTATAAATTTCTACTACTCTTTCTATACTCTATTTGTTTATAAATAGTATTCTCTTTTTTATATAGTAATATTGTTCTTATACGGATGGAAGTCCTAACTTTCTCCCTAACAGCTTATGCGTGGCTTTTTAGTATATGGTATGCCTTATGGATAACATTATATGTTGTCGTGCAATAAGGCACGGCCAGTTTTTGCTTTCTCTTTGGTAATCTACTTTTCTTTTCATTTGCATTGAGCATTGGTATAGTAAGCTCATGCACCTCTATCCATTGCATTATGTACAACCGCTATATTATACGCAATGAGTATTCAAAGTTAGTGATGAAATAATAATACCCAACTATCCCATGGAATTTTAATGCGTAACTGATCTGTAGTGTAGTCCATACTGGCCTTGGCATGCCAGCTGCTACGTACGAAGTATTCTGATGCGAAATAAATTCTAGATACATATTATACATATTTAAGTACGTACATGTAGATGGATCTCAATGGTAACGTCGCAAGACAAGAAAAAGCTGGTACTGGAACTTATTATGTATTTGGGCAGTAAAGAGGTTTGTCCATGACTGCACTGAACGGCTGCATATGCCAAGGCAAGGCTACTAAAGATAGTGAGTTATAAGTATAAGATCAACCCTTGGACATTTCCTTAAATATAAAATGAATTCTTTTATTGTGGTAGTCTGGTAGTGGTATGTAATGTAATGTTTCTGGTAAAACTATTTTAGTACCTATGTACGTAGGAGTATAAAATATATAATTTTATTGCGATAGGGGTATGTAGTGTATATACGTATAGTGTGGCTTGCCTTGGGTTTGAATGCACTGCATGCAATGAATTAAATGGCAACGTCAAGTGAAGTCGAACCAAAGGGTTATGGATAGTCTCCTGTCTGCCTGGTCGAAATTTCATCCATTTTCATGGACCCGGCTTTAGTTTTATCGCATTTCTTTACGGTTACTCTCTATCTATGCAGATGGATACTCACTCAGAGCTTAAGCTATATCTACAACAGTACTTATCGTTAGGTTAGTCTTAACAACTGTCATCCCTATCTGAATATGTACGTAAGGAGTAGTCAACTTGGTCCCAGTAGTCCTTCTTCCTCCTGCTACACTTTTATATTGGATACAAATATATTTTCTTACTATTACAGTAATACCCTGCCTTCCCAACACACTTAAGTGCATAACTCTCTCTATAGACATGGACATGCTGCATGGAACTCCATTTCACGTTCACTGCTACTTAAACTTTCCTTTAAAGCCCATCACATTCAGGCTGAACTGAATCCCAAGAAGTAAAAGCAGGAGGAATGGTCACAAATGGACGAGAGAAAGTTCAATATTCCGTTTCATTCTCCATAAGTAGAGGAATCCGCCTTCCCCATTGCCCAAGAGACTTAGTTCAGTCAGAAAAGCATTCTCAGAATGTGCATGGCTACTGCTGCTGCTGCTGTTACTATAAAAACTATCCTCTTTGCATGACCATCACCATCTGTGTAATAGTTGTGTGTGCATTTCTATGGCTTCTTTAGGCTTACGATCTTGCCTATCCCTTCATATGGAATAATATGGGAAAGCATTTGTAACTTTCTCGCTTCGCTTCACTTTCTTTTTAGAATTGCTTCAATAGACATAGAATGAAATAGTAAGTAATAGTAATAATAGTACTTTCACCTAACTACATACAATACATGAATATGGATCACTATAGAATAGAAAACAGAACCTTCTGCTGGCTATATCATTAGGGAACATTACAGTTTACATTTATATATTAGATCAGATGGCGACCGAGGGAAAAGTCTTAGCTGTGTAACGTCCGGCTCTCCTCCTCTCGCTGTCTCTTTGCCTTTTTAGAATTTAGAATCCTCCTCCTTCTTGGCTCACATAAATAGTTTACTTTAGTCTTCATAACTTTACTTTCCTTTGCATACCTACAATTTATATAAATAATATGATCCTGTACTATATAACAATAACTATCTATAATTTATAATATAGTAAATAGATTCTGTTGTGCATTATTTTATGTTTATGCAGCGAATAATATTTATGTATGGATAATGGATAGATAACTTGGTAATAATTATATTTATATACTTATTTGCAGTATTATTGTTAACAGGCAGAAAGAGGGAATTTGAATGGACATCGAATGAATCTGCTCTCCAGGATTTTTTCCCAAAGATGAGAAGGGGAGGGAATGTAAGAATAGAAATCCCAAAAATAAAATGTGATAACGGTTAGATCTCCTACTTTGCATTCTCGGTCCTTTCCTATTTCCCACTAAATGCCAAATGGACCTGAATTATTCCTGGATTTTCTCTTTTACACCGTACCACAGAATTTTATAAAACTTGGGTTACACGATCACCATCCCTACTGCAATGGTGCTCTACTTACCTTATATTTGTACGAAGGACACTACTACATAGCTAGCTTTGTGGATTCACCTTTCTCGGCATTTTTGTGGCCTACGATGAAGTTGAGATTGAAAAGAAGAAAAAACATTGACAGTGTTTCCTTGCAAATACAAGATTCTCAACGATTTTTGATAAAAATAACATTTTTGCTCTGTATCCGTTCCAACCCATACACAATATAAAAAACTTGCCTCTCTCTTAATTTAAATTCGTCAACCATCTACATAATAATATACAAAAAATAGATGCTCTGAATTCAAAATAACAATTTGCGATCCCTTGTTTATTGGCAACTAAAGTAGTTACAAGTTACAAGTATTTACAAATAGTATAGTAACTTAGGTACCTATAGGTAAGATATTTATATAAAAACTAAAAGTAGGTTACATTAGATATGTTTTGCTATTAAAATAAATGGGTGGACTGGACGGTTGAAGTATTTAGGTAATGGTAATATTGTAATAAATAGTATGGATATGGAAGTGATAAGTTGCAAGGGCAATGGAGTGCAGTGCAAAATGCAAATGAGTTTTATATGTAGAATGTACTATTTACACATAGAAATATAGGTGGAGAGTAGAGATAAAGTTGAGTAGAGAGTACGTAGCAGTATCAATGGAATGCAATGGAAATGTGACATATGAGAAGAGTGCTAATAGTTTTCTGGCTGGTTTGGCAAGAAATCTGTTGTAGGGAGAAGGAAGATAGCGCTAAGCTGCGAGTGTCGTTGGCGTTTGTAGGAGGAGGTATTAAATCACAGGTAGGTCCATTACGAAGGTAGTTTGTAAGTGTTATAAGCTCATTATGCTCTCTAGTTTTTGCATTATTCATGGGCCAGAGATGGTGAAGTGCTCATTTCGGAGAGCGGAAGCTCTTTTCTTGTCGAGCAAAAGACAACGGAACAACTACCCGACTACAAACATAACTCCGAAAACGGCCCTCCATTGTATCTACATAATAATAACATACACTTCCTCTTTATACACAAACTTACCAACGAAAAGCAACATCTCAAGTCTCAACACACAAAACAACCTTACAGCTAACTGCAGTACAAGTAAAACGACACAGCTACTCATCTTGGCTATTTAGCTACAACTATTTAATATTAGCAGGTAGATACATATTGTAGAACATTTAATATTATACATACCTACACTACTACTTAGTACATAACCTATAGATACGTAACATTTCCTTGCATTTATTGTGGGCTAAGTGAGATCTTTTCACTTACACACATTTAATAGCACAGACAAGTAAAAAGAATCTGCTTGAAACCTACCTCGTGTACAGGGAAAGTGGTAAAGTCTACAAACCATTTGGGGTCTTAATGTTGTACAGAAACCTACCAATGACAACTAAATTACTGATCACGGATATTTAGAAATCCTGACTTTCTTACAAAAAGATCAGAAATTGGCATTAGGATCAATAATACAGATACTATGGAATTGACACACTGTATGGATGGGTAGAAGTCAAAAGCGAAATTTCAATTATTGAGGAATTTACTTCGCATGCCCCTGTAAATGTTTAACTACTCTCACAACTTTTCCTTCCTTATAAAAAGTTGAGGTTTTTATACTTTCCCCAGTCAATGTTTGTACAAAAAGCTCATCAAATTTGTTTACAACCGCAGTACGTTTCTGCTCTGATTTTCATAAGACTTTTCTTGCGTATGGATAACTTGTAAACGGATAACTACTGTAAGAATGATGGCTATTACAGAATCAGATACAAGTGTAAGTTTAGTTAGAGTAGAGAGTTACTTTTAATTGAATGAATCTAATGTATTGCTTGTCTTTCATTTTTAATTCTACAGTAATAGCACTAGTTCTTATTTAGAATACAAAGTATAGTGTTAAGTAGTTGGGAGATGCAGTAGTCGAAGAAGGTGCATGCGTATACAATTATTTGTGTGCATGTCTCGCGATATACCTGGTAGATTATTTGTACCTTCCTGCCTTGTAATAACATGAATTTATGCTCGTCACATACATTTAGGTCTGCCTGGAAGTGTGGTCCATTCTCCTGTTTTCAAAAATTATAGAACATCTCTGGAATATTAATTATACCTGACCTCATTAAAAATTCCTTACAATTTTCATGGACAAAATATTAGGTAAATCACATTGGATAATTTTATGTCATAGCTATAACTAATGGGGTTTTTAGCCAACTGTATTTATATGCGTACATAGTTTGTTATCATAGATGTCAATTTAAGCAAAATTAATTACTGTGGAATACTTATTTGTTAAAAAACATGCATGTGCACATATGTGAATAATTATACAAAATAATATATACCTAGCTGATTTGGTACCTACATCAGAATTGGATCATAATATCTCAGGGTTTGTGTAAATTTATGTAGGTAGCATGAATGGGATATAATGTGATAATAGTAAATATGATTTTAATATTTATCTGCGTCATCTGGAGTATAACACAATGGAGATGAGAATGATGAGATGGAGGTTTTTGGATATAAAATGTAGGAGTCTGTCCACATAATAGCTAATGCGGAATATGCTCTTGTATGAATATTGTATGAATATTTTATACCAGGGAAAGTATATCTGTGGGAGAGAAAGTCAAAGTGAGATGACTTTGACTATGGAGAGTAAAAGTTGTTGTTTGCATGAATGCTCCAGTGAAATCTAATGCGATGCGATGTGTGTCTGTCTATCTGTCTCTTTCTCTCTTCCCAATTCTGAATGTACTTACAGGGGCACAATATGTATGTGGATGGATACCTTTATATTGTGTTATAGTATAAGTAAATATCTATTATCTACGTATAACTAAACTCTCGGTTGAAATGCAATGTAGCTGGTCCCTCTTCTCGTCTCTTCTGGTTCTGGTTGGCTTCTTTGACTTCACTTTCTGTTGGTCTGTCATTTCATGCAGTCTGCGTGAAACACACAGTGCATTCTGCTTATAAGGCATTTTTGGAACTCTGATTAAATACGTTTCTTATAAGGAAATTATATTTTACTTTCAAGGACTACTTGATATCCAATTTCTCTTTTAGGGGATAATACTTATATTTTAGAAAATATCATTCATGTTAGTCAAAAGTGGCTTTTTGTATAATTAATATAGTACCAAAATTTAGTTAATAAGGTATCCAAATCCATTTTATCGGATTCTGTGTATCAAAATTGGTCGGAAAACTGCTTACCTGGTTTAGTCAAAATTTTCCAAAAATTTTCCATGCATTTGAAATTTTTGGTATCTATATTGCCTAGGCAAAATGTATACTGACCCTGACTGTCTATTTTGACTCCAACATGTACATAAGTAGGTGTGGTATAGGTATCATCCTAATCCTAATGTCTATGTAGATTCTCTTTCTCTTTGTGTCTTGTCTATGTGTTTTGTTATGAGAATGGATCTCTGTGCTTTCACTTTCCCTTCCCTTTGCTCGGCTGACATAAATAAGTGCCACTTTCCAACTTTAAATGAAATGACATGCTAGTCTTTCTCTATACACAAATACACATTCACATAGTCACATATGGATACTGATTGTGAGTGAGCAGACAAAGGACGACTACTGCGAGACAAATCGGGCATTCGAACCAAAAGGCGAACGCCAACTCTATTGTGTCTATCCTTTTAGTCTTCCTGTTCTCTTCTCCATACATTTACATACAATATGCATACCAAGAAGATATTCTATAAATATATATATGTACCAGTATGTATGTAGTATGAAGTATAAGTATTTAGTCCGCAAGTAAAGTAAATGTGTAGAAGAACAACAGGAATTATGCACATTATTTTGTTTATGCAAGTAGAGAGGGGAAGAGATCTCTTCACTTGACTATAAATGAATAGAAATCCTTACATTGCATTGTAATTCAATGAAATACTTACACACATGTAGTTACATGTACTACGTACATACAAATACGAGGGGTGGCTAATAATGTGAATGTGAAAGCATTATTTTCGTACCTGCCCTGCCTTGCCTGCCCAGGACAGAGACAGAGACAGCCCAGATTTCTGGTTTCACTTCCTTGCCTCCAGATAATAAATACTACCAACAACATCTTCTACATACACACACACACATGAACATAGCCGCCCCTTATCTATTTATCTATCAACTAAAATAATGCATGCATGCATTGCAGTGTAACTAACTATTGGACTTACATATAGGAATGCTTACTATAAAAGTTTGTAATGTGATTATATCTTATGCATGTGCTGGCTGAGTAAACACTAAATTCCCATTTTGCTAACCGAATTATTATTATTACTATATGACTGACTGTATGTGATATTTGGATGAGTATATATAGTTCAGTTGTATGCATGTTATGTAATTTAGGAAAGAGAAAGCCGAGAGAGGAGAGCAAACCACAATGCAATTCTGCTGGGATATCTAGAGGGACGGATGAGATCAGAGAATCATAATAGGAAAGTGAGATGCGATGGGAAGTCAAGTCAGCTGGAATGAATGTTGGGCCATGTCTTCGTCTTGTTCGGGCCATTCAATGCCATACCATTCCCGTTACATACATGCATTGCATAACATCACATAACGTAGAGAGCCTTTTGTGCATCTGATATGTTTATGAATTTAATTAATAGAGAAGGATAATTAATACGAGGGCAGGCCAAGCCAGGACACGATTATGTTATCAATAGAAGCAACTGTGAATGTGAAACCATTTCTCTGTTCCATTCTCTATTGGAGTATCGGTGTGCAAATTCTGATATTAACATACATACATATTATAGTGCATATACTGGATAGGATATAGAATTCTTTCTCCCAACTTTCACATGCACTCAACTACACGTCTGCTTTGTCACGCTTCTCTTCATACATTTCTCATATTTATACTTTCTCCAAATATCCACGCATTACCTAATTATAATTAAATCCGTTTCTTGACTATTATAGAAATATCAGTTGCTCGCACCATAGTATAGAATAAAAATTGTCCCAAATTCCTGCACCTTTCCGAATTGGATCATCCCATTGCGCACAACTGGCGCGTTTTCGAAATGCGGGGGAGAGGATAAATTTGAAATTTCCCCCCAATTGCTTAAAAATTAAATGTTTTTGGTGTTTCGCATTTTTCAAAATTACTTTACATTTACTTTACATATTCTCCTAACACTTTGCTATACTGAAGTTGACCAAATGTTGAACAATTAATTTTACTTTGCAAAACAAACAGATGGCTGTTGTATGGGAGTTCACTTCTGGCCAACTTTGAATACAACAGGTTTATAAAAATTTCAAAATATACAAATTAGCGCTACATATTCTATTTTTTTGTAATTTTTCGTCCCAATCGGTTGCACAAAAAATATGAAATGTCTATTTAAGATCAGAATGAGGCCTACATTTACTAACGAGACGAAGTTCGTTCAATTTTCTAATTAGCAATTAGTTTTAAACGTTTCATATCGCTGAAGGTTTAATAGAAATATATTTATGTAGATAAAATGTCTTATTAGCAACTTAGCAGCAGTATTCAAATAATGTGCACAATGGAGATTACAATTCCTATCGAGTCGAAAACTCGGTGACTGGCTCCAAAAAATAGTTTAGTGCAAAAACTACATAATATATTGTACTATACATAGATAATTTGCAAGTATGTTACCGCAAATTGGTAAAAATATAATGATTATATAATGATATATAGTTTCATTTTTCAATCTTCAGAGAATAATGGCTCTCAAAATAAAAAAAAAATTGTACGAGAATATCCTAATTAGAGCCAATTTATATTTCTTGCAGTGCAAATAATTGTTATTACGAGGCAGACCATCAGCATTATTATTCATTGTGTAACTCGTCTGCTTTTGTTTTTCTGAACTCTGAACCAAATTAATAATGGCGTATTGATATCCACCATACATAAGTATACAGAAGTTGATACTCCCAGTAGAAGAAACTAATATTGCACTACTAACTCAATACTAATTCGTTCATAGTTTAGTTGGTGTCTAAAACATGTCGTGCCTTGGAATAATAAATTATATAAACGTTTAAGATAGAAATAGTTTTAACTATGCAATTATTTTTATTTTTAGTAGCAAAGTAAATCGCATGGCAGGCTCACGCAATTGCATTCCTATAAAAAATTACGTTTTGAGTGATATAAACATATTTATATAAGTAGTAGGTAAGTAGTTATTTATTGTTATTGTTAGTTCAATTACCCCAGTTAGTCTGATGCATGATATGGCTATTATGGTCGATTCTGTGAATTTGTATGTAATGTAGTAGTTTGTCTCATGAATTCCAGAGAATTGTAAAGTTATTTGTTGAAAAGATCTGTTAAGAAAAAGAAAGCAGGGGAGATGGAGTAAGATTAGAATCTGGATCTGGAATCCCTAACATACTATATATAACAACAAGTGCCTCATAAATTCCCAAATGGAAGACTTGGCAATAGTAACGCAGTTCACTTTGACTTCCTTCATTCCATTCTCTATTATAGTACAAATCCAAATAAGTAAGACATTTCCACAGATTATTCCACACAAAGCTCACCACTTTCATATACAGAGAACTGAATGACAGACCCAGTTTGGGGGAGTGTGTAGATTTTTAATGACAGCAAAATTTTGAATCTCTTGTCAAGATAATGTTATAACAATTACATAGCTAAGTATTTTGCACCTTTTCCTACATAAGCGAGATCAGCTTTAAAAGATAAGCGCGTTCAACATATATGTATATATTTTTTTAAATCTAAATATAATGTAATTGGCACAGTATAAACGCCATTAATTGGAGGAGGACCTAGTTAGGAGTAAAAAATTGATTCTAGATTCTTATGTGTTGAGTGGCAGCCTAAATTTATTTCTCACAATGACAAACTCATTTAATGGAACAGTAAACTTAAATAATTTTACTACACTGTTACTCATTCACAAATAATAGTGACGCATGTTTATTATTTTCAAATAATGTTTAAAAACTTGAAGCTTTTCAAAATTCGTACAAAATCTATTCGCTTTTAAGCAAAATTCCGGACAGTATGTATGTATATTGGAAATGCAATTTATTTATTCAGTTCCTCGTATAAAAGAAATATTTCATGTTCCACGTCTCTAGGAAATTTATGGATGTAAAATTCATAGTTCGTATTCTCTACCTACTTTTGTTTTGCTATTTGTATTGTAGGAAGTATATAAATGGAAACGACTGTGGGTGTGGAATGTGGACATTGCATTGCTTCCTCGTACACAATCATCCTAGCTATTGACAGGTATATATTGGTAAGGTGCTATACTATGTAGAGAACAATAAGGAAGAAGGGCCGATGAACTAGTGCTTGCTTGCTTCTTTACATTAGATTCGATGGAATATATGAATAAAATGAAATATCTCTCATGCACCGTAAAATATAAATATGTATTCGTGCGGACTGCGGATTCCAGAACTATCTGTATCTTTGCTTTCCTTTTTGTTTTTCTTGGGCTATGTAAAACGAATCATAAATATATTTATATGCTTGGGATCTCTTGAATTTTTATTCGTAAGACACAAAATATTTACTTTCGGTTGCACTTCCTTGTTGACATCAAAAACATTTCATGTATGTAAACATAGCTACCTAAAGGTATACGTATACCAATGTATATTCTATTGTACATGTAAATATGTATGCAGACAGGATTATACATTTGAAATTTACATACAATATTTTGGACCATTTTGAACAGTTATCTTCCTTTACTTTGAGTTCTCTTTCTATTGGTATAGAAAATATTATGCCCATACAGTACAGTACATGTTCGTGTACATCTTCATAATAAATATCTTGGAGACCTTTCTGGGTATCTACTTACTTGTTTCCATTCAAATAATAATAGTACTATCCCAAAAATAAAACCAAGCTTAAAATTTCGTTCCCAAATACCAATAAATTACTAGAAAATATTCATATCATAGCTATATTATTAACCTCTTTGCCAATTAAATACACTCCATGAAATTAGAGCAATTGTAAAGCACGTTTCTCCTTCAATTACATTTTATTGTAAATTTTCAGTGGTTTGTTTTAAAAAAATTACTCGTATCATCTGCTGGCCTACGTATACTAAAAAGTACTATTTATGGTGAAGGATAGAGGATGTTGAAGAGAAAGTTGCACATATGGGTGCTTACTAAAAATGTCTGTGTATGCCGAGATGAGATGACTTATTCTGTTTGAAAGTATCCATTTATTTTATAAGGTTACTAACAATAAGGATACTTTAGCGCATATACTTAGCATCCATAGCCCATACATAAGTATACACGAATAAATTCATATAAATATAGTATTTGTCGTCTGAATCTGATTGTGAGTTGGACGATCAGAAAGTCTCCGAATGCAGTGCTGGATATTTATTTAGATATTTAAATCCTTTCAACTTGCCGCAAAGCTTCTTATTTTTCTTTAGAAGTTGGAACTAATAATCTGGCTACTGGAAAGGGAAGGATTTTCATTTTTGACGGGGAATCTCTGACATTTACTATTGGCAATAATAGCAATAACCTATACTCATCTTTCTCCGACTTTGTCCGCTAATATATATTATTATACTTCTTACAGAAGATTGCACGAAGAATTGAACTATGTCAGGATATTCAGGAATGAGGAATCAAGAAAGCAACAAAATAAGTAAGTACTTAAGGTGCCTTCTAAATATTATATCTGTAGAACATAGTAAAAGTTTGTATGTAACTGTATGGGGAATATAAATGTATCAAAAATGTGATTGTCACTCTATATTTCATAGATTGTCATGTCAGTCAACATTAAAGCTTCGAATCAAAGAGAATCAGTTGCGAGCATGGAGGGAGCTAATAAATGTGAATTCCGTATTATTTTATACGGCTAACAAATATAATATTTGTACATAAGTATCTATAGCATGTCTTCCTATGGCTCTCTGCAATAATAATAAGTGTACCTTTCTATGTATAAATGTATGTATGTAAATATAAGAAAAAAAGATGATTTGCTTTCCAGTTCTGCCAGCAGTCAGCAGATAGTCGTAGTAAGTAGTTATTTTTAGTAGCCTGTCGTGGATGGAGCTGGAAATCAAAGGAAAGTAAAAGTAAAGCAATCCTGTTCCTTATGTAGGAGGCAAGGCAAGAGAAGTAATATGAATATTGTGGATTAGGGAGGATGCCATGTGGGGATTGGGAATGTCTATAAAAAGAGTGATGTCGACTCGACATCGACATGTGTAAGCATGGAACACAATGATCTCCTCAAGAAAATGAGAATAAAAATGAAAAGGGAAATAGTGGAGAGAAGACAGACAAGACAGGAGTATACATAAGTACCTACTACGAGTACGAGTACGTACAAGGAGAAAGCAAGAATATTATAGTTGGAGAGCTAAAAAGTAAAAAGTCAAGTCAAGGAGCTCAAACTGGAGGAAATATTGGCTTCTTTGCTATCCTTTGCTATCCATCCATTGTATTGGCTTCTTCATTCCTTGCTTTTGCTGCCCGTATGTACTAAGACTCTTTATCTATCTATGTAAGTAAAGTAAGTGATATAAAAATAATATACAGAATACTTATATAGAGTATAGATATTACATTGGACTTGGAGCAAGGAGACATCAGCTCACGATCAGTTCAGCTTTCAGTTCAATAGAAGAAAAAGATGAGAAGGGTAACTTTTGATTTATATTCAAGCTTCTCTCTTTGATATCCTTTCTTCCACAGAAAAAAGAGCCCCGAGTCAGGCAGACGCTAGCAGGAAGCAAGCAGGCGATTTTTTAAAGCTAAGCCCACTCTGAATCAGACCAGACCGAACCAATCCACGACATCACATCTCATCATATTCCATTCCAACTGGATTTACCATAATATACACAAAACTAACGCAACGCAAACAATAAAGTCAGCCGGGTCATAAAGACAAAAACTCAACGTATGTACAATATTATTATATATAGACGTACCTACAGTACATAATATGTACTACGTGGTTCCGTCCCTCTATACATTAAATATCTGTGTGCAACAAGAAGCTTTCTTTTAAATCAATCGCCTAATATACAATATTTGCTTCCACTTTCCCTTTTCCTACGGTAAACGTAAACAATTAGCTTCCTTGCTAAATTATTGCAAAATCACTATCATTTATTTAAAAATGTGCTAATAAAGAACTACAAATGTCCAGTTTGATTTCCTTGTAACAAATTGAATAATTGGCACGCAATATACATAAAGGTGTTTAAAATGGTGTCCTAGGCGAAAATATACGAATGAATTCGTCTTGTTCTTAATGAAATTCTGCATATTATCTTTACGTACATATTAAGAAGCAGTCTTGATAGCCTTCTAGTTTAAATCCGTGTTTTAGCTGGAAAATATGATATAGTAAAGTACTTAGGTACCATAATGGTTATTGTATCTAGTTTTTATCTCCCTTGACGCTCCATTGTTAGCTGATCGGTCCATCCATGCATGTGAAGTTGAAATATGAAGGAATTGGGATGAGAATGCAGCCAGAGTGCTATAGAAAAGAAGATTTAGCTCCAGTGGTGTTATGTGCAGTGCAGAGTTCAGAGTGTAGGAGGCGGAGGCGAGGGAATTCAGCCAATTCGATACGGATCAGAGATTCTCCTCATAAAACGCGTAGCTGACCATGTCAACTCGCATTCTCCACTTTACCCGTCTCAGCGTTGCGTTATCCCAAAAATATCGGCTTCAAAGAGATGATTTGCTCCTTCCTCTTTATCTCCTTCCATCATATCATAACCGTCACTCAATTCAACTATAACCAAATACTTCTACGTAGCAACGTAGTATTTACGTGGAATTTGGAATCTCAAGATTCAAGATAGCCACATATCCACATGATACATATATGATATACTAATCATTCTGTAATTTCTTTTAGAAATTGGCTATAAAAGCACTACATAAACCCGAATTTAACTTATCTTTTTAAAATTACAGATAAATAGGTGTCTTAGAAATAACAGTTTGCTAATCAATATGTATAAGCAAAAAAATCTCCCAAAAATTCTTCCACCAAGTTACCCAATCAAAATGTGAATATTTATAAGTACCTTTATTTAATAGGTATGATTTATTTACGTTTATTTATAACTGAAATCAATCTGATCAGAATTTTTGCGTATGGGAACCCAAAATATATTTCTATGAATGTAAGAAAATTTCCACAATGTTAAAACTGCAACAGGGAAAGCTAAACTGTTTATATTTTATGTATAAATTACCGTGGGTAAGTTTACATACATAAATAACATGTTCTATGATAGGGTTAACATGTAATAAGTTACTGATCGCCGGCTCCTATTTCATTTGATGCATGCCACATTTTGTAGAATCGGATATTGTTGATTTTTCCCTGCATTATTTCTAAATGCTCTCCAGCTTACTTCACTTTCACTACATAAATAATATTGTATGATACAATGGATAGATAGAAGAGAAGGAATGTTTTTATTGCTTTGTGACAAAATATTTGATATCTAATCGCATCCTGCAATTCCTTAGAAGGTTCAGCTTTCGATCGCTTTTATTGTCCTGTAGTTCCGCCCACAAGTAGCTATCTACTAGTACTCCCTGTACCTATGTACCACATACTCTGTGTAAAATAATACTTTTGTAATACAATTTACATAACCTTATATAGTATACGTAAATACATGTTTTATGTAGATATGTACAGATATTGCAATACAAAATATAAAATTCACATTTCAAAAGTCAAAGGCTCCACAGCAAAGCAAAGGTGTTAAGTTTGCTCGAAAAGAATACTGTGCATGTTGAAACACCAAACTTACAGCGAAAACAATCTGGAATTTCCACTGGAGAAATGTTCTACAATTGGAAAACTACTCCAGGGACCCAAAACAACAACCAGACACAAATCATCTCTAACCTTTTGTATTAGCCAAAGTCAAACTAGCCAGGGCAACTTTGTCTATCCCAGTCTCTTCCCTACCATTCAGCACAATAGGGAAAGTCCATAAATTACGTAAAACTGAAATGAGTTGCAATTTCTTTACAGTCTCCTCAAATTAATGTAAATACTGATATTATTGTAATAATAGTTTATAGCTAAATTATTTTAAATGATAAAGATTCACCTGGATTGTAGCTTAGTTAAACTAATTAGAATATCTAAGAAACTTGTCAAGCTGTTACTAAAATGGTTTTCCTAATATTACGTACTTACATACGCTAATTAAACAAATAAATGCGGATTTTGTCACTTTTACATAATAGAAAATTGTGTATGTTATACATTCAATTGCTTCATTACATGAATACCAAAATTATTTTACAGTATATAGGTACGTACCTATAGCAAATAAATGAACAATATACTAATAACATCTTTTTTTAAATTCATGGCAGACAATAGAGAAATGTCTACACAATATTTTAGTGAACTGATAAAAGGATAGTACCTAAGAAGTAGAATCAAAGAAGAATATCTACGTGTCTTCCAAGAAATGTTAGTAGATAAAACAAAAAGAAAAATCGAATCAATACATCCGCGTCTCTTCTGTATTTGCTTTGTGATCATTGGAGAAGGACTGCTTGTCCTGCTTTGGTTAACTTTATTTTCGAGGAGAGAAGACCTTAGCTTCGCTCTATATAAAAATCCACCAGGGACAAAATCTAAAGGTAACCTATCGCCATGTCCTTTTTATTTCGTAAGTAAACGTAATGTAGTTGTTCCTAACATCTAGAATGGAATTATGTAGAACTGATAAAGATATTCTCTCTTCTGTCAACGTCACTTGATTGTACATTCTTTTTCATAGTCTGGAGAAGAATAAATTATACAAGTTAATGTCTCAAGTTAAAGCAAATTCTCTTTCTCTATAACTATAACGTCTGCGAATGAACTGTCCCATTCTCTCATTCATTTGCTGCCATCCTGATGCATCCAAATAATTTAAGTGATCCTAATTCCAATTTTTCACAACTTCTAGGGAAATAAAGCACCAAATGCCAAAAGTGAAATCATTTGAAGTGACAACGTGGAACGCATGTGGAAATTTTGTGCAGGAGTTTGATACGAAAAATATTAGTTATATTGACATTAACAAGCTTATGGTCTATTAAATTTATATTTATCTATTTATCTGTATTATAATTAAATATGAAAGGTATCCTCGAGGTATTTATCTGGAATACGTAGGCAGGTAGACTTGATTTTATTGTAACAAGGTAGTAGAAGTTAGAAGTACCTACATCAAATCATTTCTCTATTCGTGAGATACAATGTGAAGTATAGAAACGAGCGGAAAGGGTGCGTTTGCTGTCTCGGTTTCGGAGAGCCTAGTTCTTTTCAGATGTACGCTGTGTGTGGCTGTGTATGATGTTATAATATTATGCTGTTGTACCGTACATTGTACATACTTCCCATTAGCATGTCTAGTAGCATTTACAACTAGGTACCTAAATGCATTTGTATTTAATTTACCGTTTAAACAACTATAACAAGTCCATTTTCTGAAATTTTGTAGCATTGCTCCATTGAATTGAACAGCATTAAGCATGCCAAGGCATTTGGTGGGCAGTTAGTAGACTGTGTCCTACTAATTGGTTCTACAAACTTGTATAGGTTCAGTAAAGTGAGATATAATTATATTAGTATCCAGAATTGAAGTAGTAACGTACATTATTAACCCAAGAATTTCCTGGATCCTGTCTCACATTTATATTTATTGGAATTTCCAAGAATATTTCCAACCTAGGTGTAAATACTTGCGATCGCATTCTTATTGCAGATATTTGCACTTTAAAAGTGAATACTTACATGATATTTAGTAATAACATACACCATTATAGTATATCTAAATTATTTCTTTAGCATTTAGAAAAAACAATGGCATACCTAAATTAATAAGTTAGCCTTCTTATTATTTAATTGATTGCATGGGCTTCAGTTTATTTTTAGATCTGCTATGTACGCTTTGGTATAACTCAGTAATTGCAATAAATGAAAGATTTACTGTATGAAAGTTCTTTGGCAGATGAAGGTGCTTAATTCAATGTATTTATTTATACAGTGCAGTTTTTGGATATTATTTACCTATAAGTCTATTGGATTGGATTGGGTAGAAATATACATCGTGTTTGCTATACTTTCGTAAGTAGAATAGAATAAAAGTGTGTTCTTGTGTTGTGCTGTGTAGACTAATGTAGAATTCGTATGTCTGTGTATATGTTATACAATAATATGTATATTTGTGTTGACGATATAGGGAAGAAATAGGGAAATAAAGGAGGAATGGGGATTGGAGAAATATTGTAGTGCACAATTTGGAGGAAGAAGAGAAAAGTCTTTGGGTTCGCCGAGAAAGAAATTTCCATTCAAGTTTTATGTGTGGCCAAATGGGAAAATAAGCTGGACTTTACGCCTTCCTTGTGACTATCTGGGGAGAGTCTCAAGGGTATTTTGATCCTTTGCATTTCCAGAGCCGCAGCCAAGCCAAAGCCAAGTTATGTATTCATACCTACTTATAGTTATATGCCAGTTGGGTCGGAGGAGGATTCCAGTTCCAGCTCAACTTCAGTCCCTTCCAGCTCCTTTCCATTCCAGCTCTTACTTCCGTCCGTCTTACAATTTTTTGGACAACGTAAGTTCTAACTAAGCCCTTCCATCTACGTCCCTTCCCTTACTACTTAACTTACCATATAACTAACTGCCTTACGTAAGCTAACGTAATCATATCTCATGTCCTGATGTATTATAATATATTGCATACACTACACAAGATGATAATATATAACAACTTATATAGATAGAAGGTTTATGCATGTCGATATACGTACAATATTTAAATGTACAACTCGTTGGCTAAATTTTTCTATTTTATGTGATTCACTTAATCCGTGGTCCTCCACACTACTGACGATAAGGTACTTACGTTCACATAAATATGCACAAGTTACACCAGCAATTAATTTTATATGCATTTGAAGCTACATTTTACAATGTGTACTTTTCCTGTATCTGCTTTTCTGATAATTATGGATTGGATTGTTCATTTTTACCATAATATAATATGTAATTATTTATAACAAAATAGAATATTCAAAGATAACTACAATATTATTTTTACGTTTAGCTTCCTAAATCTGAAAGATGTTAAAAATAGAAAGATTATAAACTATTTGAAAAGAAGTATGCAACCGTAATGTGTTTTCCCATGAAATAAGGATTAAATGACAAAATTATCAAAATTTTCTAAAATATCCCAAATTATTGACTAATTTTCAACAATATCATTTATAGATGAATTTTTCTCTGTTATTTTATTTGAGCACATAAAAGGGTTTTAAAATGGCAAAAGAAAATGAAAGTGGCTTAAGGATTTAAGTAAGCAATTAGTTTATAGAGAGTGAGAAGGAGTAGGTAGAAATGGACAAAAGTCGAGAGTCAGATCTGACAGAAGTGATCTTGTTGACTTTTGCTGACTTTGGTTGGATTTGGGTTGGCTAACGTAACGTAACGTAACGTAAGTAGTTGGAAGTCTATTCTGGTATGGTGTATGGTCTGACACAGACAGAGACGGAGGACTAAAGTACATAAATGCAGAAAGTAGGGAAGAAAGCGAAGGGACAAGACACGGACGGACGGAAAGACGAAGGTAATTTTCCATGTCGTATAAAGTATTCTAAAGTAGTCGTAGAGATATATTCGTGAAGACGAAAACCACATCTCCAGGGATATTTGTCCCCTACAGCTGCGGATCACATTACTGCAAAACAGATATTACAGTATATACTAAACACTTGTAAACTATGCATGTCCTCCTATATAGTACATACTACATACTAAATTCACCTGCTATTTATATCAATCTATACCCGGAATGCTCTACTCTGTCTGCTATGCATACTATTACATATTACTACATGTTATGTAAACATTAGACCATCTAAAACTAAAGTAAGTGAGTCTCGTCTCAAAGCAAGGGAAAGTAGATAGACTTTACATTACTTTCAGTTTGTTTTAGAATTATTCTTAGGAAACTATGTAGTAAAATGCATCTAAATAGACTTCAGTCCGTCACTCAATTCGACTTTGTCCAACTATCCACTCAAACTGAACACTTCTTTTCTTACATCTAACATCACATATAAATAATCTGAACGTGATGCGTTATACATGCCCTATTTTAATAAATACTTTATATATCTGTATATAAATACATTAGAAACTTGTTTGTGTAATACATATTTCAATATTTTTTATTATAAAATGAAAAATGTCATTTAAAAGAATACAAACTTAAATCTGTTTCGATTTTTTGACGATGCAAAAGTTTACCTATATAAATATAGTATAAAAAAACTCTTTTGGTTAGGTCAATTTCGATGTCAAGATTTTTCAGAGCTACATAAATAGGAATACAATACTAGCGTCATACTTACATAGATACTGCGGACGACTTGGAAGCCGAAAAACTTTTCGAGGCGTTACAAGTATATCCTGTCATGTCACCTTTTTAGCATTTGGAGCGGAAACCTTTCGGAAGAGAAAAGAAACTACAAAGTCCATTCTATGCTACAGAAATAAGTGCCAATCAATAGTAATAATGCAAGCAAAGAACAACGTTTCAGAAGGTAGTAGGCTTTCTGAGTAAATCCATAATAGAAAACAAGTCAATTCACTCGAATACAATGGAAAGTTGAGAGATGGACTTGCAGCTCACGTTCATACGTCTCCGTAGCGTCCACATTTCAATGGAAATTGTATAGGACCAAAATATGTAATATATCCAGATATGATATAGGTAGTATATTTAAAATTGATATTTATTTAAATGATAATATGTTTTATTATGTACTTCTCTACAGTTTATTTTGTATAGCAAACTTACTTAGGTATATTTACTATTAAAATTGTTTGTAAAATGTATAAATTAGAGAATTCTATGTTTGGAGAGTTTCGGTGTATTCAAGAATGTTATATTCCATATAATTGCACACATGCAGATAGATCGTTGCCTATAAAATGAAAGTTTCAGTATATAAATACATATTCATCATTGGAAACAGTAAACGAAGTATAAAAGTCTGACTTGGCTTGCTCTCCTTTTCTGGCCTCTGATCTGGTCTGGTCTCACTCAATATAGTTTATAGTAAGTGGATACTTTGCTTCCCTTTCTATTCCCATTAGAGAAGGAGATGTGGGAAGAAAGCAAACAAAAAAGTAGAAGAGACAAACTATCTGCAGTGTATATACTACTAAAGTATAATATGTATTTAGATATAGTTTATATACTTTTGTACATGTTTAGGAACTGTAAGACTACTGTATAGCAGTTTCTATGTATTATTTATTAGAGCTGTAGGGATATAAGAAAGAAAGAAACAAGTCCGAAGTTAACTGGAGGGAGGGAAGAAGTCCCATCAGATCACATCACGTCACATCACTAGTGACTTGACTTGACTTGAGTATGTACATTAGGTTAGGACTTTCTAAATAAGAAAATCGATAGAGCCACCAGGCGGGCAGGGAAACAAGGCCAGACCAGACCATGGACCGGAACCGACTGCCGACCAACAGTCCGGTAGTACTTCTTAAACAAACATTCTTTTTACCCGCAAAACTACAGCATCCCTTATACTTTTTAAGATTCTATTCTGCATTGCACGAAATACTCAAAGTTTCTCCTTCCAATGGTCCCCTACCGCTCCCACTGTTTACAGTCACGACAATCCAAAATAATTTTGATTCTAAAAGTATGTGAACGATTACGAATTTATTGATCTAGATATTTGTACGGTATTTTTCAAATTTTGTCGCAAAATTCTCGTTTTATAAGGAATTTAGTCTGAGATTCGTTCGGTTTGTTGTAAAAGCAGAAGAATGAGAAAATAAGTAAATATAAAGCAAACGCATCTTCGAGGAAGAGATGAGACAGAAATCGGCCTGCTTTCCAGCCTCCAGCCTTCCCTTGAAATTCTAAATATGGTACAAATTAACAAATTGTGGGATTATTTTATGCAGAGCCAATTTCTCGTCCTATAACAAGTGGGCACTATAGTGCTATGCCACACGTTTCTGTGTTGTTAATTAAACTAAGCAAAAATACACAGATTTTTGTAATATTATTCATAGTATAATGTACAGTTAGGCACAGTTAGGTAAAATAAATTATTGTAAAGTCAATCTCTTTTTGGTTAATTTGTGGAATTATCACAAATTTGCATTTGTAAGCTAAGTATACAAAGAAAGGAATAACATTAATGACAAAAATTGGAATGGTCAGTAGCTAAAGAGGAATAATATTACGAAATGGGCTTCTGTTGGGATGGAATGGTTGTTATGATGTTAAGGTTTGAATTATAAATTTTAGGAATTGGTTTACGGTGTGCTATATGGGATGGTAAGTATGTAATAGGACGGAAGTTGACATAATGTAACTGGTGTGCCGTAATGTTACGCTTAGATATCCCAGAATTCCCTGCCCTTTTCTCATTTAGGATTCCGTTATTGTGATGTGACCAGAACTCTATAGAAATCCAAATGGAATGGGATGGATAGCTTAAGTACATTTATCGATTACTTAGGTTTTATAATATTAAACTCTTTAAACTATTAAACTTTGTATGTGCAAGTTCTGTATAACAGCATACTACCTTATATAGTGTGGATGAAGATGAATGTAATTTATAACCCGGGAGAATACATAGCTGTAAAAAGACGAACTGAAGGCAGGGGGACATTTGTTTGTAAGCGAGTAAGTGAAGGGCAGTAGAAAATAGATGGACGGGTTCTTGGCTTCGGAGGAATCCTCCATTTCCCTCCGAATGGCATGGCAGGCAGATAAAATTAGTAATTCCCACTTCCCACCCACCCTCTTGAATTCGGACGCGGATCGGATCACTTTTCTCTTTTATCCAGATCCAGCTCCCCATCATCCGTATCCTTTGTCCGAACAAGGGCTATTATCGCTCCGTCAGTTAGCAGTTGCTTTTCGGTGAGGGAGTCTCCCGACTTGCCAATGATAGGAGCCCATCCTCATCCGTCCATCTACAATCTATAGCACATTTCCATTTTGCAATAAACACATGCACTAGATTTATGATAGGTATATTGATGGTAAAGTACGTTGAAACAATATTCTACATTCTCTAAGGGAAATCCTATATTATTGTACCTTTGTAATATTCTCAAAGTTGATTTGATTGGGTCTTGTCCACGTCCTCCCTCTGGTTATGCTCTGTTTTTCTAGAAATACAAGTGTCTGCGTAGCATGGCATGTATATTTATACTTTTAATGTATTATTCTATATATATTAAACACCTTTTTATAAAACACTGGGATTTTATTGTATGAAAAACTATGTATATTGCATATAAAAACAAATAACAAGTAATTATCAAAAGCGTTGAAAAATATTCCACAAAATCGTCAAGTAAAAGTTCATGAAGTGCATCTAAATTTTAAAATGGGAGAACTTCTTATTATGTTAAGGGTGGTCTGGTCCCTTCTGAAATATGTACTTTGCCTTCTGTACCATCAAATTTGTTTGATATGAAACAATAATAATGCAATTTTCAAAATGTAAATCAATTGGGATTCGCTTATCTAATTTTATATGTAAGGTCTCTCAATCAAATCAGTCCAGTCCAATCATGTCACATTAAATTCCAGCATAACACTGCATTGATATTATTAAACTTGTACATACATAAATAGTTTGTATACATATTATTCTTATGTATGTAGTTTTACATTTGTATGCAATAAATGTGATTACTATGTATTTGAAGTAAATGAATATATAAAATGTTTATTTGTGTGAAGTCAATTTATAAATAAAATATTACGGAAGGTCTGTTTGTGTCTTTGACTTGATGATTCATCCGTGATCGTGATGTGAGATGTTCTTTTGATATGAAATTGAGTTAGTAGGAGAGAAATAACTGGAAGTGGACAGTAGCTCTTTATGTGAAAGGGAATAGTACCCGTATAACGTACAATATAAGTAGTAAAAGTTTGTATCTGAGCTTGAGTTATTTATTTATAAAGGGTATAATTGTAAAATGTGCTGCTAGTTTGTTGCTATAAGTGTTTTCCTATAAAATATCTGTTCTTTGAGTATATAAGTAGAGAGTGTGAGTTTTATATAGCAATTTTTCATTGGATTTGCTGGTTTGGTTTGCTATGTTGGTGTGTGGTGGTTGACTTAGCATTTTGTGAGTCTAGTTGGAGAGTGAGATAGGAAATAAAGAGAGAGAGCGAATCTAACTGAAGTTGCTCTAATATTAATGTAAAGTTTAAAGTGATGTGAGAGAGTTGAGCTGCTGGTTTGGTCGTAGCCATTTGTCATGCTGTTTGCTCTGCCGTAAGAGACTACAGCACCTAATCTGAGGATTTAGGGTCTTTCAAACACACACTGACTTTTTATACGTAGCCCAGCATCAGAGCCCAGCCACCAGACCAGAGCAAAGCCAACCGTATTGGACATATCTATTTTTCTTACATTTCCCATTATATTCACTATCTGCATGTACATACTACATACGTATGTATGGAAAACTCTATAATAAGGTTTCCTCCTTAAAAATAAACTTTAGAATTTGATATTTGATAGAAAGGGTATGTATTCAGTATTCAGTATTAGGAAATACTTACTTATAATAGAGACGGAGATAAATAGGGAAAAGACGAGGATGAGGGACAGCAGAGCAGAGGAGATCTTTTGCTTTGAGAATATAAAGCAAGACATTGAGTGTTATTACACGCTATTAGTTTACCTAACGTAAATATACTATTATAAAAAGGGATGAGAAGATGAGATAGGAAAAGGATTGATGGCTAAGCAATGTCTGACTTTGCATACCTAAATATAAGAAATGTTTTTATAAGGAAATGAGCCGAACTAATAAATGTATCTCACTTGCTTACTTAAAGTTACTTAGGTACTTTAATCTACGGTCAGTGCGCCAATAATCCCGACTCGAATCAGTCACACACCCTTCTTGCAAGTCTTTATATAACTTTTTACATAGAATAGGACCCAACACATTTTAAAGTATCTACAAAAAATGTATTCCCTTCTAATTGTAAAGGGATAATGCAAAAGGAGATGAAATGGAAAGGGTTCACTTTCATTTTCTCTTTCCTTTCTTTTATATGTAAGGCCATATCAACTTTTTTCTATCATCTTTATTTACGGGAGGAACGCCACTTGGAAATACTGTTGTATTGTTTGTAGTTAAACCCCAACAAATGTGATATTCAGTTAGGAAAATGGAAAGCTACAATTATTTCTTACTGATATTTATGTATTAAGAATGCCTAACACAATACATATTTTCCACGCAGACACAAACTGCCTTTCATACTTTATAGATAAACATCGTGTTGTCTTACATGCTGATTATATAAGCAACGATATTACGTTTCCTAATTCCGTAAAAAATATTTTCGCTATAGTACAGGTAGCTTTGCTACCAATATTTACCTTATAAACAAAAATTATACTCATGCATAAATTAATGAGTATCTTACATAAATAGTAAAAGTATCCAGTAAGCATCTACCTACAATTACCTTAAGACGAATTAGATCAAAAGTTTATTTAAGTATACAATAATTGTATTTTTAAGAACTTGGACTTACTATAAAGTTTTTTGTGCAGTATTTGTAATTACTGCTGTAGTTGTAGGGTTGATGATATAGGTAGTTTAGTTTAGATTGGCCGCACACTATAGAGTGAGTTTTTTGCCTTCTACTAGCTTAGATCTCTTCAGGTTCCCTTTAGATTTTAGATTAAAAAGGACTCCATTCATATTTGGTGTTAATTTTCAATCTTGCACACTCACTCACCTTTTGAGAAGAGTCGACTTGGCTAACTTGACATGAATTGTTGGTTCTTCCTGGTTCCTCTAGTTTTTTAAGGCTTTTCAGTTTTTATATTGTCTGGTAATAGACTAATAGCAGAGTATTGTCTTTCTTCTAACGAAGGGTCCTTACCCTTTCACTGTGAATTTTTTTCTTACCTATATACACAAGCAACGAATTTCTATATTGATCATCGTAAGTTAAATCTATCCCAGTAATTATGTCATGGTTTCTCAAGATGTACTATTTGGGTATCTCAAGATTCTTATTGAATGCACAGCAGTGCATTTGCATTTACTACATTTTAGTAGGTAACTTATTTTTTAATGAAATGACTTTATCTAAATCTTGAAGCAGACTGTGAACCTTTTTGTTACCACGTATTGTGTTTAAATAGCTTTTAGGTTGTAGTTGTAGTAGATGTAGCTTGCTTTTATACTTTATACTTGCCTTTTAGGTATTTTCTTTATGGAAGGAAGCATAAGCAAACATTTACTTACCTACTATACAGGAAATGTATTCCCAACAATAAGCCCGTTGTGTGCTGTGTGCACGGCGTCAGAAGTGTGATGTAATAATGTGGTGCTTGTAAATCTTTCTAACAGCAAATGCACTGCACCTAACTGTTGCTTGCCTCCGCCTTAACTTGTCTACACTTTGCATGCTTTCTTATCTCAACACTCATTTTTCAAGTGGGCATATCTCACCTTCCATACCTTTTCTTACATATAGCTCATATGAAAAACGGCAAAAGTGAGTTTACTTAAATATGTACACATGCAATTTGCAATAATTCAGGTAACTTACACACTTTACACGAGATCTCTCCTTTGTTTCATAATATTTCTGTAGATATATGCAATTACAAAAAACGGTAATAAATTTCAATATATTTAATCTTAAATATAATAGAATAGTTAAGATGATTTCCAATTCATTATTATATTTCTTAAATATAAGAATCTTACTTTAAGTAAACAAGAATAGTAGTGGCACTGCTGCTTAGTTAGTTTAATCGATTAGATTTTTAAAGCCTTTAATCAAAATGAGAAACTCTAAGTAAAATTAGATATTACAGCTACAATGCGCAATGGTGGACAGTAGTACATTTCAGTATTAGCTGATCAATTACTAATTATTATTATTATTAAATCCTACGAAGGAACAAAAATACAGCAAAACCAAACCAAATCTTATACGAAACACTTTAATTATAGGTACTCGGTTTTTATCTATATAAGCTAATGGGTATGTCATGTGTAAGACTGACTTTAGACTCCCTCACTTTAACGAAAAATGAGCAGTAATCACTTTTGCTGCGCAGTAAAGTACCTTTA
>JAQFYC010001644.1:0-32222 GCA_034694165.1 Tomocerus mixtus | reverse complement strand
TCACACCACACCATACCACACCAGGCTAAGATAAACTCTCGTATTACTATAATTAAACCTGAGGCTTATTCCAGAATACCCTTTTCGTTTGTTTGTCTGCGATCTGCTCTCTTCATCTGTCATCTGTATGCTTGTGGGTATGTATGTTGAGGAAGATCAGTTTGTCCTTAATCCTATGTAGAGTGCATGAATACTTACTATGTGTGTGTTCTGTGTTAATATTATTGGGAAACATTAAATATTAGGTAGCTAATGGCTCTGATGTAATTGAATCCTGATTCATCTTCAGGAACAGTGCATCTATAGCTTAGAAATCTATTTTATGGGTATAGAGGTAATTATGTTAGTGTATATAAGTAGTTGTAAATATATGTACATAAATGTTAAGTAGTTCACGCAGCAAATAAGAAAATGTTTATACATGAAAGCGTCTTTTTGCTTTGTTTACAGTTCGTTCCAACAAAAAAATCTACCGTCTACCTAGGATCACTCAAGGAAAGTGTATGAAAAAATTGAACCCCTTAAAAAGAGAGTTTTTAACCTGACCTACCTCCCATTTCAAGTCCTGTCCACTTTACAACAAAGACTAAACAGACCCAGTGACATCCAACCACGCTAACTAACAGATACCGTAACTACTCAGATTAGAAACCGGAATATCAGAAGACAACCCAAGCGAACAACAAGTGAAAATGAGTTTCTTACAGAGAGAACAAAAAGCAGCCCAGGCTCAGGCTAAGGCCCAAGAACAAGCTAAAAGGTAAGTACCCGAGAAATATTTACATTTTTATTTTTTGCATCCAAAGAGTGACCTAAACAATAAAACACGGACAGACGAAACCAACGAATACACAGTCCTACACTTACTAACTAACAGAACACAAACTATGTGCACTATAATATCTACACAAAAACAGACATTTTGGTTCAGTAGTTAAGTTAGTTATTGTGTAGTAAACTAAAGTCATTCTTATTATCCCTGAGATTGCGGTTTGGGAAATTCAGAACCAATGCTATGCTGACTATTTACAATTTACATTTTACAGCATAGGTCCAAATACACTAACACTAAACTAGACTTTACACAAACTACTGCTTTATCATATTATCCTCCTCTCCTAATCCTAACGCACAAAATTATGCTATTATTTATGAGCGTACCTAGTAATAATGTTGAAACGAATTTCTCTTATTGAGAAATTAGGGATACGTACACTAATGTATTCTCATCATCAGCAATAATGCAAATGTAACTAACTACACTGCACTGACCATTTAATGTACTTTTGCTAATGGAGCAAACAACGTAAATTTTTAATGGTGTGACTTTTCTCCTCGCAATGTAGTTACCTAAACCTACCAACAACTTTAAAGTAGTAAATAGTAGCCGTCTTGTCAGCATAAATATTTTCTTCGGAAATTGCAAAAAATAATAACTCAATAATATATGTCTGCAAAAATATTTGGTTCTCATGTGCATGCATAAGCATACATATTTGTACTTGCCGTTAACTTCGTTTATGTTATGTTATGAGAAAAATAAGGAAAAAGTAATTTATGCACATTCATAAAATTTGTTTGTGAGAAAAGACAGGGCAGGACAGGACAGGACACCGACTCGTATTTAAAACTTGGTTTAGCATAGAATTTAGTAGAACATGACAAAAGACACCGGCTTGCAAATAAGTAGGTAATAAATAAAAAATTCAAGAGTAAAGTAAGAGTGGGGTCGTAAAACTGAAATGAGATGACGATGACATGACACTTAAGTACAAGGAAAAGTAGATATTTGTGTTTGCAGCTGCTGTGCTGTGGGTCAAAGTATTTGTATTTGTACATAAGTATGTACAAAGGTGCATGTCAATATATAAGACATTGTCCTCATATTCATATTTAGTGTTATTGTAATTTGTTATGCATGTCTTGAGTAAATTGACAGCGATCAAAGTTCATAATGGATCTAGTGTAAAATATTGAATGTAAAATGCAATGCAAACAAAACTGCACTCGAGTTAATAGCACGACTAAGGCTTTTCTTATCTTTATTACCAACAAGGAGCTAATATCCGTATCTTATTATGGTCACTAATATACAAACATTCAGATAAGAAACTTATGTGCATTTGACAAAATGTTTTAGTGGGCAAACAACATGTAGGTTAGTGTTTACTGTGATATAGGGGATATTAGTAAATGTAGTACTTACGTTGAAAATGTAAAGTGCTATACTGTGTGTATGTTATATGTTATGTGGGAAAACATCGCATTGAGTTTAGCTTTGGAACGGATACGATTTGCTCTGCTTTGTTTGCAAAACTTTCAAAGTTCATTTCACTTCTGGCTTCTGTTAGCTTTTAGTAAGAGATTTCTAAATATTATACTACAATAACAATGTGATCTTACATTCTTCTCCAGATTTAATATCCTATTGTTTTGTAATATTGGACAGTAGCATTTTATGTCTCATTTCATTCGTTCTAGAGCAGACAGTAATTACAAGTCCATTATCCTACGAGATGTGGTTTGCTTTGCTTTGGTTTAGCTTATTACAGTTTTTTATATTATCTTGAACCATTTCTCACAATCATTTCATGTTCATGCTCATGCATAAAACATTCAAGTTCACGTTGGGAAAAAAATATGGGAAAATCTGTGTTTTCTCTTGTAGGCATATTATTTGTCACTTTGCCACTCATACTTCAGGATTTGGATGGGACAGATGAGATTTTTTCATTTTCAATTGGCTACTGCACACTGCACTGTCATATACTGCTACGGCTTAACTTTAAAAGCTAATAAGCCTTCAATAGCGACGGTGACACAGCTGTAGCAACAAATTCTATGGAATTATGGACCAGTGACATTATACGTAGTAGATACGCAACCTCATGTTCTTCGAAATGTTTAGAATAAAGTTTGTGCAACACACAAATGCAAATTCTCACTATCTGTCGCTTATCTTATTTCTCAAAGACACTTGTCGTCTTGGGCAGCAGCGCACCTACATCAGAGATTCAATGTGAATGACACATTATTGAAATGAAGTATCCTATCAGTATAGGTATCTAAATATCCATGAAGCTCAAGAGGAGCTATTGCTAAATAAAATAAATCTCAAAATTCCTAAATAGTATGACATGACAGTTAATGCCAATACACCTTGTGCGACTGTCGACTACTGTTTCTAGTTGAATATCTTTAAAATTTAAATCTAGTTAAGCAATCGTTGTCTTGTTAGGAAAAGGTTTTCAACCTTATGTCCGTGACAGGTCATTCTACTGACAGATGCTGAAATAATAAATAGGGCATCATCTTGTAATTTGAATTATTTTCATGATTTAGATTAGCATTAATGTCAACTCTGTGTTGTGGAAGACTGACCCTAACTATTAGAGCGGCTATAATTTACGAAAGTTTTAAATACATTCTAATCGGATTCTATAGACTAGACAAGTTTCAATTTGCAAGATATTCTGGAAACTTCTATGCTTTATCAGATGCAATTAGTTTTAGTTTGCCTGTAAACAATTGTATCCTCCAAAGATAATAATTTAGTATTCTGCTCATGCATTTCTTTGGGTGGTTTGGTTTGGATAGATGATATATGGTTGATATTATCTTCTGAATAATAGGTCAGTGTCAACTATGGCACACATTAATATCTGGGCTCTTCATGTTGAAAATTTATTGGATATGTAGGGAAGATTCTGTCAAAATTGTACAGGATATGGGAACTTACTAGTAAATGCTCTAAAGATCCCAGAATCTCTTTTGCAATAAAATGAGAAATAAAAAAGATTTATTTATTTGCACAAAGTAGAACATGGGAAGAAATTCTTGGTTTATTATTTTTAATAATTGCTTCTTCTCTTTCACTCCATCCGCAATGGGTATATGTTACAATAGCTAAGTAAACCATAGCATAACTTAAGTTTTTAAGTACTACATTTACTACAAATATAAGGAAGAGTCAAGAGTATGTTATGGCGTTTAGGGTTGATGTCGTATAATTTTCAGAGTCAGTGAGTCAATGTTTACATTCTGCACACTCACGGTACTGAATGAAAGCCAAGCATACTAACTAAGCAATAAGGACTCTATTATAATTAAGAAGATGCGGGAAAGACAGACAGGCAGACAGGAGATACATTACAAACTACAAACAAACTTCATCTCATCCAAGTTCTAAGTGAATGGATGGGTTAGACATTTTAGAGTGAGATATCATATTATACATATTATCAGTGGGTGAGTAATATTATTTTATATAGGGAGCTGTGTATGTATTGTGTAACGTTATACTATAATAGTTACTGTAGTGTAAGTTAGCTTGCGTGCGGTCAAAGCGAAAATCCGAAACAAAGCTTCCCTTTGTGCATTGTAACTGTATGTATTAACTGAATGGCTATAACTAAATTACTGTAATTGAATTTTCTTTTAAAGTCTGAGCAGAAAAGAGGCAAGCTTAGTTAGACTGTTTACCTACTAACTAAATGCCAACCAAGGAAGTAAAGATATGTTTTGCTCGTAAAATCATTCAAGTTCTCGTCGGATACAGAAAGAGAGAGAGGAAAAGCAAAGATGAGATGCGATAGAAGGAGACCCCACCCTTTTCTACTGTGTTTTCCTTTGTTTGTAGATTGTAAGTTCATAAATAATGAATTTTGCTATATGGCAACACTATAGTAAAGTAAGTATATCACGGCTCTATCTCTATATCCCTGTCCTGGTTTGCTTTGGTTCACATTTCAAATTCCTTGGATCAGAATTGATGAGTTCCTTAATTCAATTATGCATGCCTACTTCAAGTCCGGAATAAATACTACTACCTTTACATGCAGATGCAGCTAATGTACTTACATTGAAAATTATTAATGAACGCAAAGAGCACGAACGGAGAGAATGAGAAAAATTAACATGACTTTTGATTTGGTTAATATAATTTATAATGCTAATATCTGCAAGAGCCTGGTTTATGTACTATGTATATGTATGTAGGTTAGTTTTGGCTTCCTTTGGTGTTAAATCCCTATAGTGCTAATCTAACAATTGTATATTACAGATATGCATTGTATTTGTATTAGTATTAGTTTGCTTTGAGGTTTGTTGTGCTATGCTATGCTGGGGTGGTTTGGCTTTGGCCAGAGTCGGAATGACTTCCAATGAGTTATAAGGTACACATTCAACCATGTAGTTAATAGTACTGATAGTAATTTGAGATTGAGTTGATCAGAGAAGTTATTGACGGCTACGGCTTTTGAAACCAGAATGGTATAATTGATATGATAAAGCTGAGAATGAAGATGTAGAGGATCTGTTGTCCTGTTGTGTCGGTAGCTAAAGATGAGAAGAGTGGAGGAGGAGTGCTCATGATGTATATCTCAAATACTTACTTACTTTTGATGACTTCACTCATCGGCAGTTCACTAGCAGTCAAAGCTAAACCAAATTATTAACCACATTACCAAACCAACTATGTACCTATGTAGGTATTAGGCCAACCACTTTACGTAAATGTTTCAAAGGTCTCATCCAAAGTTACTATTAGTAATGGGATACGAATTATGACTACATATAATTGTAATTGATTTTCTTATATATTGGTGTTAGAAGTAAATATTCCACCGATTACGCCAGATGTAATCAAAAATAAAGAATTGTCTCATTCTCGAATTTCTTCATAAATAAATATCCTTCTACGGGATTGTTGAATTGCTAGATCATGTCAAAAATGTGTACTTAATTTTTGAAGCATTATTGCATCCGAATCATTCGAATACGTGGATAAAAAGTTTCTGCATGCATTTATTTATACTTACTTGCATATATATTTTGCCCAGATGTCGGGTTCTCTTTACTTGTAATGTAGTGGAAGTAGAACCCGAAGGCCGCCCTCAGGATTTGTTATTTATTAAGTAGTACATCGCTGGCATGTTATATCTTATACTGTATTGTATTTCATTTCATCTTCCTGGTAATGAACGCAGTACAGAAGTGGGTATACATATTTAATATAATAAATACAAGATGTACATATGTGTGTATATAGATAACCAATAATAAGTAATGGCAAACAAAGGTCTAAGACTCTTAAGAGAAGATAGGTGGTTACAGAAGAATAATAGATAGAGTGTAGTTGAGATGAATCAAATCAATTACTGTTTGCTGTTGTCAGATGAAGTCTATTCACTCATCTCACTTTGGTATGTTCACTTATTTACAAACTCAAGTTCAGATCAGAGTATCAGAGATCCTAATCGCATCACAAGACGAACTTGTGTTGTTCTTCCTTTCAGATTGGCTTGCTGGGCACGACCTGTTCTCTCTCCTCCACTGCCTTCCTGTCAACAATTCATTTTTGTCGGCTTTTGTGGCCGAGCGGACTTGTCTATCGGCTTTACATGACATGACACTCCTGACATGACAGTTTCTTGCTGTCCTGCTGGCTCCACTTCTTTCAATCTGTTCATTGCTTTAGATGTTATTTACTATTTACATTGTGAATATCTAGTTATTAAATACAAAACCGCATAATTATTAATTACTGAATATTTCTCCTTGTCCGACAAAAATTAAATGAGGACAGAAGCTCGGGTACCCTACTTATAGGTATATTAAATGTAGATTTCAGGTTGTAATTTCCATTTTCATGAGATATGCATTCCCTATAGGTAAAAACAATCCGTTTAGTATGATAAAAAATGGCATTAATTGTAATCTATAAAATTGTAACTTATGTTTCTAAAGAAATCTTTATTAGTGCAAACTTTTCCTGATTTATCTTTTAGCATCTGTGTTTATACAAAGAGTTTGCAAATATCTCATCGTGTTAATGTGGAAGCTCGTGCTGAGAATATTTTTTTTAAAGATTGCAATTTTTGCATTCTACTTTCTGTATTTAAATTGCACAGTCAGGATAAGGAGTGAAGACTAAGGTATAGTAGGTAGTTATTTTAATCAGGAGGCATTTCATAAAGAGTGTAATTTAGTGACTACATTTGTTCTTGTTCTGGCACGAAAAGTGGTAGGATTATAGCTGTTCTTTGAGATAACTACGTAGTTGAAGAAGAGGAGAGCGCTTAAATTAGTTCTCTAACTAAACTAAACTATGTTTTGGTTGAATGCCCTTTCGGTTAGATGGATCGTTGCATATTGGTGACTTGGCTATATTAATGCGGTCTGCTCCGGTGACGATTAGATGACGAATAAAGAATAATGATCAAGTTTCCTACTGTTAGTTTTGGTTGCCCTCAGACTTACACTCAGTCATAACAAAACAGAACAAGCCTGAATACATACACAGACAGAGACAGAATGCTAACACCAACGAAGCAACCAACATTTGGGTTAGAATACTTCAAATAGATGATGTGGCCTTCTTCCCTAAATCGCATGCAATGCAAATGCAACCATTCTCTATTTCAATATATTTTCCGTGGAGAGCAGACAGGGCGAGCAAGCGAGTGGAGTCATGGAGAGCAGTGCAGTGAAGCTTCTACACTTATTCAAGACAATTATATATGTTGTGGGCACAACGACCCTACACCCGTGAGAAAGCATCAATTCATACTTGTACCACAAAATTTTTAAATAAAAGTATAAGTAATCATGGTTAGGTATCGGTATTTAAAGTGCTTAGTTCCTGTTTTTTTAATTCTTAAATTACTTAATTGTCTTTTGCTAAAACTGTCGAATAACATGACACAAAAGGGTTTCTTTGAAAAATTCAAAAAACGAAATAGTTTTAAGTACTTTATTTTATTATTAAAAAGTAAATTAAGTCGTATAGTCAGTCCTATCTCAATTAGCTTTCAGTAAGAAATAAAAGAGTACACAAGTCGGAGCAAAATGCCTAAGCATCAAAATCCTTGTATCCTTATGCCAAGGGATGCCGGATGCCTACGATATTTGTATACACAGACCAAACTCGCTATCCAACTACTTGCTCATGATTTTTTAAATATTAAATTACATGTGGTATACAGATAGGTAATATCCACTACACTGACTGCGAAATACCGTGTAAAATGTAAGTTAGATTAAATTTTGTTATATACCAGGAGTGTCAGATAGCAATTTACTATTTGCTTACTCACTATCATGCCACTTGAGGAAACGGGATCCCCAAAAGGAAATTTTAAAAAGGAACCTAAGATACTACCGATGGAAATTTATTTCTCTTTGTCCCTGTCTCAATAATGTAAATAGAAACACAGGACTTCGCCTACAACGTCTTAAATCTGTGCAACTGTACTGATACAGATACTAGGTACACGGTAAAATGTAATGTGAGAAATGTCAGTATCAGTATTCAGTAGTTTAAAAGAAAGTGTAGTGACTTTGTTTGGGTACGAGAATAGGGTTGTATGTATGGTATATGTATGTACATAAGTAGATAAATGGGGAACATAAATATGTCATCACGTTCTGTTGTCTCTTTTTCCATTTATTTTCAATTCAATAAGACATGTACAGTATTTAGTAGACATAGAAAATATAGTATTGACCTAACCGATGTCACTTCAATATATTACTATATTGTTGTATTTAACAGTAGTGTGCGATTTGAGATGGAGGTAGAGCTTTGTACATTACCATAGATAAATGTATTACTTTTTACTACTAAAATATGTAATCACAACTTAATACAACAACTTAATTGCTAAAACATCATGTTTTCCTATCCATCAGTGAGTAACCTAATGAAATAATCTTGAACTTCAAGCACTACTATACTATCATAAAACTGAACTTTATATAATTATACATACAGTAGTTGGCAAAATCTACTTTGCATAGAATTGAAAGAACAGAAGTGTTACGTATTTTTAATTTCATGAGAATTCAATTGGTTAGATTAAACCTCGGATATGTGCGTTGGAAATTATTTAACTATGAAGCTCTGAAACAGAAACTAACAATACATAACATATTACCAGAATGTATATTTGAACGGTTCGTTATGATTATAGTACACAGACTGTAATGAAAAATGGGCCTACCGCAGTTTCCCTACAGTTCTTAAGTTACTTTTTGTCTTCCATTTCCAGAGCAAAAGAAACTTGTAAATAATATCTTCTCTTTCAAATAAATAATAATATTCTGAAGAATGAATGAAAGCGCATCCTGTGCGCTGGCTTTTGTTTTCTTTATCTTACACTGGGACTCACTAGCTCGTCAATTCTAGTTTTCGTACATTTATCTGTATTCATTCATAAATATACCCTTTTTACCATTACGTAACTAGGTGAACATATAAACCTGTAGTATATTAGTTGAGATATTTACTCTATTTGGAAAACGTTCATTCATAGTACCTAAAATATGGTACACTTTTTACAGTTAAATTTTACAGTTGTGTAGGATCATGACAAGGAAAATTTATTTGTTGACGTACAAAATATGTGGGACTGTACTCTTTGTTTCTTACTCTTTTTTTATTCGCCGACGGATGAAATTCAGCATACATAGAGCTTTTAATAATTAAGTTTGACGTATAAACGGTAGGTAGTTAAATATAAAAGTTTAACGGACATTGATTTAGTAAGTGTAATTGGGAATGACAGGAATAAGAAGAGGGAGTAAAAGTTCAGTTTAGTTTAAATTTGTGCTAAAGTTTAGCCCAAATGGACTTTACCCTTTCTTATTGTTCATGGCTTTTACTACATAGTAATACAATCCTTAGGTAGTAGCATACTTAGTTGGAATAAGTATTACGCACATAATATTTGCACTCTCAATTGGTTGACATGTGGCTGAAACAAAACAAGACTGATATTGTAATGTGATGTGACAATGTGAGCTATGAATTCTCTAATCTAAAGGTATAACGTTGCTTACGTACTCACTGTACAAGTTTCCTAACAAATTTACATGAATAATCCGTTTTGCTCTTTAGAATTACAAGGATATAGTTTGAGTTGTCAAAATGGTATAGTCTAAAATGTAAAATGCAATGTATCTACAAGGCCGAATGCTGTTTCAAAAGGTTAGGGTGTATTTTAAATTGTGAGGCTGTAAATCTATAGAGATGTGGGATATCTTGTCAGCTCAGATATTCATTCATACAAATATAAGTAGGCACGGAGTGTATAGATGTAAATGTCGATCATTTTGATTGCCAGTTGAAATATGCATGGAGGGAGGGTGTCACATTTGACGGCTCTTCTCTCTCTATTTTAAGTCTGGACTTTGGCAAATTGAATCCTCATCTAATAACTTTAAACCTTAAGCAAATGTTTAGTTTGGTGTTGCTAAGCTCTTTATGCTTAAATATAGAATTATGCTGAAACACTATTCGACCTTAACATTGTAGGTAATAATATACTTGTACTATTATATCTGTACTGTACTAATTGCATGATGCATTTATATTACTTGTAAATATGTATAGGATTTCTATGTTATACTTTATACTTTTATAATTAATATATTATGATGGTCGAATCATAATCGCAGCGATTGAATTTTAATGCATTTGTATTTGTATGCTTACTAGAACTTCGCAATAGGATGGGCTACCGCTGATTATACTGTTGCACAATACAATGCACAACAGCTAAACGCCTCTTCGAAATGGAATTAAATAGGGAGCGAAGGCTAAACGTCAAATCACAGTAAAGCTGATGCACACAAAATTCTGCAGGATCGATCCTTCATTCATTGAATGCAGAGAGCTTAATAAATTGATTAAACTTCGCCTTTGGTTTGGGGCTCTTCTCTCGTCTCTCACTTACTTTTCTACTCTATTGAGTCACTGACCAAAGGGCAGCGCACTGGGCGTCCTGTCCCCGTTGAATTTCTTTTATTCCAATGTCTACTACAATCTACTCATATTATTATACTCATTAATTTGTAGTGTGATCATATATCTGGTAATATAGTAATGCCAATTTGTATTATATTGCAGGACGATTCAGTGTCCGTGCATTGCAGTTACAAATACTTCATGTATGTACAATTATATTATGTACCTTCAACGAATTCGGATGCAATTAATAATATGGATTTCTGTCCAAGTCTGAATAGCTTCCATTCAATAAGAGGGTTATCTTATAATTTTCTATTTCACACTTAAGCGTTCAAGGTGTTCATTGTGTATCTGTTCATTATTAAATAGCTTTGGTTGTACAAAAATATCAAGCATTTAATTTTAATGCAGGTGGTAAGTCTAAGTCAACTGAAATTAAGCTATTGCACTTTAATGGCATAATTAATCAACTAAGTATATAAGCGTTCTTGTATTTATATCTAATTATTTTAAAGAAGATTATATAACATTGGAGGCAACGTTGACTGCGATGCAAATATTACTTTCAAATCATTTATGTGACATTTGTCAAATAAGACATGGTTGTAACTGTAATTTATATTATAAAGCTCACCATACTATGAAGTGCCCTTGAGTAGTATTAACTCACAAAAATAATTAATTTTTAGTCTAGTGTAGCCATAGGACATACTGCATTTAAGATCACTAATAAAATGGTCAGGTAGCAGTTTATTCGGAATGGATCCACATTTGATACCTTCATAGATAACAGTTGTATGGCATAGGTATGTAATAGTATCTCTTAGACTTAAATGCATTTTACTGCATACTTAAAGTGGCATTCTTTGTTCGCCAATGATTTGGCATTGAAATGTAAATGAAATGAATGACATGAAATAAGACGATCATCAGTTCAGGTTTCATCTAATTCAATTCAATATAATTCGAGATTCGATCACCTACCCTCGAATTATGATAAGTGAGAGAATAAAGATGAGACGAGGGACATCATGGGTTAGTCCTATACTAATAGTCATACAACTACCTACACAATAACATGTATCAGGCCTACAGATTTATTATGTAATAAATGTAGAGAGAAGGAGGAAAGCGGATTGAATTGATTTGTCAGAAAGGACAATGATTTCATTTTATTAATAGGTATCCACTATCCATCATTACTACATGTGATATAACTAACCATACGGATTTGCTCTACTTTTCCCTATTACTTTAATATTAACTATCGGCATTTTTATAAGTACATATCATATAGGTATGTATAAAAGATTTAGTAAAATAGCAACAATTTGACGACATTATAATATCTAAATAAACAAACACTCCATATTTAATTAATTCATTTGAAAATTACAATTTACCATATATTGGAGAATGGAAATATTGAAAACTGCTGGTAGCAAAAGTGCAAAGCTAAGGCTGTATCGCGATCATTTTAATGATGATAGTGTAAAGTGTACCATATTTTTTGGGACGCTTAGCGTTTAATATTTGCTGAAACTTCCGGGAGGAGACCAACTTTTGCAACTGTTGGAAAGTCTAGCAAAGCCCCTTCATAGTCTTCGATTTGCAAATTGGCAAGCATTACTCCTTCGATCTCAGTGATATACGAGAGCCCTGTGAATGACCTGTGATACAAAAACATAAACAGTTAGCAACAATCGCATTGTCAGCACATAATTGTGGACATCATGACCAATAGCGAAAAATAAAATTGTCAGTTACATTCGTGTCTTTTCGCACTCTTCCACTGTACGATCCTTGCCGAACTGACGACAGTAGTCGTAAACAGCCGCTGTCGTTTTTGACACAGCTTTCAAATCATTGTCGATGTCAACTTTATGCTCGGACTTGTCATTTGCCTCGATGTTAACTTTAATGCGTCTCTCAATCAGCAGGGCAACTTCCGATAATGTCAAAACTTGCGTTTTCTCGTTAATTGGAACTGGAATTAAATTCAACATCAAATATAAGACACATTAGATATAATTTTATTATAAATGACGTATTAGCTAGCAAGTCACAAGTAGCTTCCTATAATATTACTGCCAATAAGTTGTCAATGTCAGCAGTATTATTATTGATTTCGGGATGACATTTTACATACCGCAACACCGTTTGGAAGATGGCCCCTTGGCCCCCTTTTGAAAAACAATGAGATTTGATTGTTTTTAATTCATAATTAGGTTAGGTCATACGTAGATTCGTTAAATTAATATGCAAAACGACTTATTCACTGATGACTGAAAATGGCAATTCGCGTTGTGGCTAAATTTTTGCAGTAAAATGTCAAACCCCGTAGATTTAAACTATCTAATCATTCAAATATTATGTTTTAGAAATAAAAATTAAATGTTAAATATCAATATTGAATAACGATTAAGATAAATTACATTTGGGTTGATCCTCGACGGACCAATCATCTCCAAGTCTGTCCAGCACCGGTTCGGTAATCAGCAACTTGTGGGATGCCATTGTTGATCAACTTCAAATGATGGACACTTCTATCAGCAGAAAGAAACAATAAAGTGAAATAAAATTCAAGGTTGTTGTAATCCGAATCCGAAGCATGGAAACGATTTATAAACAATCGTGATCGTGATTTGTGGTATAGAGAGTACAACTAATCCTTGAAACTCCTTCGCTCCACTCCAGAGTACCCCAGCAGCCCAGCAGCCAAAAATGAGCGATTTACATATATGTGGTACTAAACTTTTACCTTGTCCTACCTAGTAAATTATTTCTCTGTTGTTTCGACCCCCAAACTTTTGAGATACGATTATAATTGAAAGAGATACTCGAATTCATAAGAAAAAACCTACTTTGAAGTGGAAATATCACTGGTATTTTAAAATAAAATTGGGACACTTTCATAAGCACGTAAATCGAACCGCGAAACGAATAATTCGAATATTTGTAAATTCAATATTTCCCGTTGCGCATTGGAGTCACGACAATCTTTGCTTTGGTACTGTCAATGCAATGCCATGTCTTTGGAAGCGAAAAGATAATTTTTGGGCGATGGATTTATCCACGAATTATCCTTTGGTGTACTCGACGCTAATTGGCTAGACGAAGTATGACTACCACTTGCGGCAATATTCAAAAATACACGGCTTTAATATGTGTGGCCTTGGAATAAAATGTTTGTAGCGCATGCGTTGCGTAAGAAAAGATATGCAAATAACACAGGCGAGTTGATTATTGCCGCAACTGGTAGTCTTACGTCTTCTAGCCAATAAACGTCGATTGCACTAAAGGATAATTCAAGGAAAATAGCTGAAAGAGTGAATAACATAGACAGGATTACAGCAATCTGTAACTCTATGACTCAGAGAGAGTTAAGGAGAGGTTACGTTGTTGCGTTGGTTGTTACAGGTTTGTCTCACAGTTCTCCCAATTGGGAAACTGTGAGATTCAACTAGAAATGTTAAATACCTGATAAGCTTTTTAAACTGGTTAATAAAATCTGACCCGAAAAACTGACCCGGGTCAGTTTTTATTAACCAGTGCTTTTTAACACCTCAGCTCAGCAGCCTCAATTAATTGTTTTAAGGATTCAATTAAGTGCATATAGCATAGTATAGTATACTACTTTGTTGTCGGGCTGATTTGGCGATCCAAATAGTATACTACTTGGATGTTGGCCATCTAAAATGTTTATCAATTTTATTCTTAAAGTCATTTAGAATGGATATTAAATGCATAGCAAATAAGGCACAGTACCCCAATTTAGTTTTCACTTTTTCACACAACTTATTTTAGATCTGGATGTCAAATAGGCTTGGTCGTCGTTCGCTTTACTTCATTAACAAACTATCGTGGAGGTGGAGGAAATGGAATGAGAAATATGCTAGATATTTCTCATTCCATATATGTAAAAAATGTCAATTCCATTATTAAAGGCCGTTCCTCACGCAAAATAATTATCGTATCCACCACAAATGGCTTCCAATTGGTTTAAAAATGCAGATATGCGAGATTTAGCAATTTTAATCAAAAATAATGTTGAAAAATTGCAAGTGCGGGTGGATGCAATCTATCCTACATGTATACTTAATCCTATTCACAGAGTAAATCTACTCATCATCATCTTTGAAAGCAAATATGGTTAGTGCACTTGTCTAGACGCAAATACTAATGTACAAACATTCAGAGTACCTATATAGTATAAGTATATATCTATTGCACGTACAGTGTACAGATAGTATCATTAATATAAAGGGTTTAATGTTGATCTCAATCTATCCACATAGGTAGGTCTCTTACACAACACACGATAGGGATACTCATGTAATGATCTATCTTCCCACTTTCCCCAAACCTGTAAATATCGTTCACTGCTGAAAATGTTCACGGCATTAACTAATGTCGCAGCAATAAGTGATTGTTGGCTGTTTTGTGTATAATGGAAAAAGCCAAAGCATGTGGGTAATCCCTAATGTGCGCAAATTTTGAGACTTACTAAACTTAAATAAATAAAATAAATGTGATTTTCCATAATTCACAAATTCTAAAATTTTACAATAGAATGTACAGTTGAAACACGAGGTGATCTATTTATTATGCTGCAGTTGCAGTATGCGTCTGTATAAATATTGGACATGTCATTTACCTTAGCGATCGATTATCATGACTATGACAATGGCATTACCTACGTACAATTATGCGGGTTAGGTTTCCAGAAGCGTAGACGCATTGACTCAAGTCAACGCATAGAAAACTTTGCGTAGTTCATAATGAGAGTGAGAGTATAATGGAAGTATGGATTATTTGGTTGATTTGAAAGGAATTATTTATTAGAGCTTGCTCGTGGCACTGTCCCGGCACGAAATGCAGTTCTTCTCTGTATGCTGTATATGGAAAGTGTTCAGATAGATATGAGAATCGTTTGATGTGGCTGGTTTTGGCTGGAGACGGAAAAGAGTCCGTAGTCTGTAGTCTGTAGTAAGAATTAACAATAGTGTGTTATTGCCAAATCGGGGTGTGCGTGTTCTTTTCTGTTCTGTTCATCCTCGCGACAAGTCAGAGCAGAGGAGATCCAAGGCAAGTCAAGGCAAAGCCACCCTTCGTCACATTCTCTAATGAGCAATTGATGACTCGTTGAGTTTAGTTGAGTTGTTCATTTGAGAGTGGGACGCTCTTAGAATGGCATTGCTAATTGCCTTCCCCTGGCTGGTTTTGGCTCCGTTTTCGTCTCGCTTTGCTAACTTTCTGTTCTGTGAGGGTGGGTGTGTGCGAGGGAGTCCAATCCAATCCCAGGCAAATGCAAATGCAATAGAAATTGAAATGCGTATGTATTATACGTACGTAACGCAACTTACGATGAGCATTTACTTAGCGGAAGAATTACTCTTTGATTCGATTAGAGAGGAGCGTGCAAACAACTTGTGTCAAACTTGTCGCCATACATATGTATTTAGCTATCCTAGTTCAAATGCTACGCAACGACAAGGACAACTAAAACATCCGAAAATACGTAGCAATATTATCACAAAAACGATATCACACCATAATAACGGCGACAAGCACCCTGGTATGCATATTACTGTAGTATGTATGGTTATAGTTCCATCGCGTTGGACCGGGGCCATCCATTAGCAGTTAGCACCCTTTAATGGCTTTTCATTTATTTTCCTTCGCTTGGGTTAATTGGAATGCGACTGCCTCTATCTCCAGCCAAAATTTGTTTTCTATTCAGAAATATCATACTGAACTGTCTTAAAAACTATTTGAAAATGTTTCATTATAATGTCGATTAATTTCATCCGGCCTTTTTTGCAAAAGGTCAATATATGTACACTACTGTGCAGATATTTTTTGCAAAGGGGGATTCTTTCTTGTTAATCTGCCATTCATAGTTATCGTGCTGTGTTAACGAGTATGCAATTCGTCAGCATTGTTGCTATCTTTCTATTTACTACTTATATTATGTCTACCTACCTGAGTTTTATTTTCAATTGAACCAGAATCTTTAGATCGGGATGAGATAATACTGATGTTGTTTTGTAAGTAAATACATTCTGGATTGACAAGACAGTACATGACTTCTATAATCTGTAGCGTGGTGTAGGTTGTCTTGATTGGTTTAGTAGGTGCTGGTCTGGCTGAAGCATCTGCTGCGTTATCTACAGAAGAAAAGTTAGTTTTTGTTCAATCGCTGATAAAGTATAGTCAGTTATAATATTATTACTATAGAAGCCTCTAAGTAATTGTATACCAATGTACATAAATACCTAACTAAAGGTATCAGCATTCCTAATATAATAATATACTGGCACCTATCACCATGCGATGCCAGACAGAAAAAATATCAACTGCGCGCTTTCAGAGTTGATGTTGATGCTAAGCAGTTTATTTAATTTTGTTGGACGGAGCTTTTGTATTTGTATTGGTGATTGTGTCCACCAGCTCATTCTCTTACAAATACAAACATGTTATCTGTTACTCTGTTTAATATTGCACTGTTGGATTTTGGATGGATTGATTTTGACATGAAGTATGCATCAAGGAAATTGAATTACACACAACGGTTTGGCAGGTTATCTGCTTATTAAGAATCTTGTCTCCTTTATGTGAATGCTGTGTCTGTCTGCCGTGTCCACCATAACTCAAAAACTGTTTGAGATATCGACTTCAAATTTTCAGGATAGCCTATTGAGGTTTATCAGGTGACACTTTTAAAAAATGGGGTCAATCGACCCCGTCCCCATTTTTCGAAATTGCAACATATCGCAATTAAGGCATAACACAACTATAAATCTCAATGTACCTCAGACGTGGGGTACCTTGAGATTTCATGAAAATGCAATCACCATGTTGACCACCATAATAATTACAATCATAAACAATTCCTTTGTTTGATAATACAAGCTCCTTTTCAACCACGTTTACCACGGTTTATTATTCCTGTTAGTGCACTTGCAGTTCCTTTTCGCTTGGCCATTGAAATATTGAATGGCTTGAGAACAATAATCGCAACATCATAAATATATATATCTATGGCATGTGTTTCGTACTTCAGTTCAATTCAATGATGGGGCGAGAAGTAAAGATTAAGTGCGTTAAATTGAATTGCGTTAAAGCTTTTTAGCTTTAGGATGAAATGCTTAATGTTCGTGCACTATGGGACGCGTACACTTCTCTAATACTTAAAACTAATGCAAAATTCAAATTTTTAATAAGTGCATATCTGTATCACTACATAAGTATTTTGCTCTTGCAGATGTTTTGTCCTTTCGCCATTTACTATTTCAGTCGGACAGATAGCAACATTTATCGGCATCCTTATAACTGTGTCATGAGTATTTTTTGCTTAAAATGAAATAACAAGCAGTAGTATAATAAATATTATGCTGTTTTTGCCACTTATGCATTTTGACAATTTGCATCATCATAAGTTTCCGATCTATTTCTTATAACATGATCAGTCCATTACTCTTCTCTTTGCTTACACCAATGTTTAGTATTAAAATGTAATGCAATGCTACAGTAGTAACACACCAGCAAAGTATGTTCATGTAACCTACATTTGGTTGAATAGGGTATAATATTATTTTGTTTCGATTTTACAATAGTGGTGCAGATAATTATGTTTACTGTAATCTGCAGTGCAAAGTTGCAGTTTCTGCACTTTTCTGCAGCGATTACGATAGTGCATGGCATATTTAATTTTTGCATTAAAAAGCGTCATACAGTTAGTTATACAGTGCAACAATGAAATGATGAATCGACCCATCTCAATGTTTAGTTTTATGAATTCTGTGTATTATATATACTGATATTTCCCAATTCTACCTTTTGGGGCTACGGATTACTGATATGTATCTAACTACATGTTATTGGGCGACAGCCTGACAAAAATTTCTTCCAACTTCTTGTTTAGTTCTGGTTCCCAACCAAATCATTTAGATAAATTATCTATACTTAATATCAATCATTGAATATTAATACTTTACATGAATTTTTCAAATGGCGTTGCATAGCTTAATAGTATATTTCCCAGTACATAAAACATTAAATGGATATTTTAATGCATTCAATAATTGTTTACTTTTGCTACAGCCTATTATTTAGAATGCCATAATTGAGATATTACACATAAGTATAATAACTATTTAAACGACTCGATTTAACTATTTTAATAGTTTCATTAAACTCTTTATTTCAGCTGTAGGCGGACAGAAGTACATAATAACCCATAAATATAAACATTCAAGTAATTTAGGAAAACGTAAATGAAATCCTCACACCTTTTAGTAGATAATATGCGAGTTGCTATTTAGTTTCGTTAGTAATTGTAATTGAAGCCAGCAGGAGAGCGTGTCTTACTCACTAAGCATTTTCTTATCTGGTCGTCTGATTCAGAGCCTGAAATGAGGACTACTCTTGGTATTTACTGTGTAAATTACATACGCCACAAATAGTTCTTGGTAACCAATTACTATTATAATGAAGGAAGAATGAAGACGTTGATAATAGGGCCTGAGTATCATATAATAGTTGCTTTGGTTAGTTAGTACCGTAAAGTTGTAAAGACATAAACAGAAATTCAAGGGATGTGTTCATAATATAGAAAGATTGTAATAATTACATGAAAAATTAACCAAGCAACTAATAGTCACTTAATTAAAATCTAGGCTTACACCAAATCCTTGTTACCTATCACTGCTAATTATTATACTTAATTCTAAATAAATAGATAACGAACTACCACACATATAGGTATTATCGACATAATACAAATATTATAATATTTTCCTATATATTATTATGTAGATCATTTGAATATACATATATACATACGTGAGAAATCATCCTATCTACAGTTTCGAAGATTTGTGCTTGATTTTAATTAGACTTTTATTGCTAATAAATGTACATCGGTACATTTAAAAACCGATAATATAATTCCTATTAGTCAGCAGCTATTACTTTTAGTTTTGAAGCTAATCCCCTTGGAGAGCTATAAACATGCAGTAAAATTGCAGAATTCTTGGTAAAAGTCAATCGACTAATAATTGTGAGAGTCGAGTGTTGATGCGGAAAGTGTAAGGGAGACGACGATGATAATGATCACGATGATGATCTTAGGATTGATGCACCAGCCACCAGCCTGGAACGAACTGAAGCGAAGTCGCTGACGATTGAATATAATAATGACTTAAAAACTCTAGGTATTTTTGTACCCTTCAGAAGTTCAGACTTACGATGTTGCAGTGTAGACAGAAATGGGGATATTATTATGATGGTGATAGTTATGAAAAGTTATATCGGGGATGATGACTCTGATGCTGAGGTGATGCATGGACTTTATGGCTGTTTCATACTTCGTTAAATACATCTGTGAATCATCCAAGCTTCGTCATCAATTGACGTCCTGCTTTTTAAATATCTTTTAGGTAGAAAGAATGAAGCTTTTTATATAGATTATAGAAATATACCTGTGAGTGCAATATGGGTAACATATAAATAGTTTATTTTTAAAATAAATACAACCTAGATAGTTGTAATTTATGTCTGCCTACCTATGTAAGTCTATTTCTACCCCAGTATTATGTATTTAGTTCGACTTCAACCATTTATGTTCACTATTGTCACCTGCCGTTTAGTTTCTATTGTTGGGCTAGTGCTTTATATTAGTAGTGAGAAACAAAATGTAACAAGGGTAATTTGAACTACCGTACTGTGTAACTGCATAGACGAATTAAAATTTAAAAAAAAAACTGTACTAAATTACTCAGTAGACATGAAATAAAAAAGATCTAAGAAGATAATGTTTAAAAATTAGGTTTATTAAATGCAATAATTGAATAAGTGCATTTTGGATGGCTAGTGTATGTAGGTATAATGTTTTGTTATGTTTAACTATTTACACGCATGAATTGTGCCAAATTATTTGACTCCGTTTTCTACAATCTTTTAAATCAATAATTATTTATTGTCTGTCATTTCGTAACTACAGTACACACAGTGTGCAAGTAAACTAAAAAATTGAGAGTTATTGCTTTTTTACTTGTTCTGCCTTCTGTCTGAGTTCCCATGGTAGGCATGCAGCTACGTGGTCATCCAGAAGGAAAGAGATAAAATATAAGAAACTGCAATGAGTGCATGCTTTCTACATTATGGAATCTGTACATGACTTTGTTTAGGGATTATAGTACATATTACAGGCATAAGCAAATGAAAAATGAGTTTAATTTCGAGGAAAATGTTAGAAAAGGAGTTCATCGCGGTTTCAAATCAGATCATCATCCTCGTGAGTGAGAATGAGGAAAATTGATAAGGAGATCCTATTAAGAACTGAAGAGAAGTCTTTAATTTACTCTTCTCCCCATATATCACTTGAAAGTCTGAAGCCACACATTTGTTACATATATTATCTAGTGTAGTGTCTAGTGTATGGTACCAACGTGTAGAAGACTGTATGGTTATGCGTACTGTGGAATTTTAAATATCAATTGTATATACCTAATACTACAATTGTGTAAATATGTGTAAATATGCTGCAATTCCATGCATACGTCTTGAGATAAGAAGTCTTTTGCCAATTCAGAAATGAGGGAGGAACGCGGTAACCTTATATCAATGTAACTATGTGTAAAAGGTAAATGTGCACCGTAAATACTTAAAAAGCGTCGTATAAAACTTTTCCTTCACACTCAGGTCTAGTATATATAGAAATATCTTTTAATGCTGGACATGTTTCTATGTATTTCTAATGTACAAAATAAGTAAACAAGTACTGAAACCAAATAATTTTAATGCTTTAGGCTTCGGAAAATACATTATTGCTGATTCGCATTCACATAAAAGTTTTGAGAAATGCCACTAAAAGAATTCACTTAAATATTATTATTCATTGATTGATTATAAGTATATCTGATTTTACAAAAGTTTGCTGTTATATTTGAAAAATTGTCACTTAGCAAAACTATTTGCAAATTGATTAGGTATACTACAAGTGTGTACCCTGTATTTACCTCCCATTTAAATACAATGTTTGTAGAATAGTTTATTACATAAATGGATTGACTAGCTTCATATTTTGTGTGCATGATCGGTAAACTATACCGATAATAATAAAGCCCAGTGTGTTTATTATATAATTCACGGTAGCTGTCTTAAATATTAGTCTAAGCCGGTCAAGTTGACGTTAGAGTTAAATTACGTTCGTCCTCATATCGTACGTACAAAAGAGCACTTACTCTACATTAGATGTGCATTAGACACTACTAAGCTCTGATAAAATATGATTCTGACAGATAAAATCGCTGTTATCGTGTAAGTTCTCCTCATTACATTCTGGTAGTTAGTTAGTTAGCGTAAGATCATCATTATTAATGAATGAGAGTGGAAGATGGAGTAATAGCCAGGTTATCATACTGTCTGAATTGCATTCTAGTAAATAGGAGCACAACAACGAAGTACCAATCTTGCCAATGTAATAAGTACAGTTTCAGCTGAGCATGACAAGTCGCCTGCTGATTTAATTCCAGTCGAGCCGAGCTGCAGATTTTTTATGCAAAATATTTTTTCAGTGAACTGTGCATGCAGAGATTTGCAATTCTTCACAACTTAACTGTAGCCCCAGCCACAGTCTCTCTCCACAACCAAAGCCAAACCAAGGTACAGCTTAGTACAGTAGTAATAGTAATGACTGACATGACAGTTTTAAATTCCTCCAGTCTATTTAGTTGCACATTATCTCCCTCTCTAGTACTTTGCTCATCCTCTTAATGTCTGAACTGAACTAAATTAAAGTAGCTAGCGGTGAAATGAAGATGAAGATAAAGAAACTTCCGAGAGATCCCTTCCCTATAATTTTCGATAAAATTAATTTAATGAACTCAGCTTTGGAGCTCCTTGACTGAATAATGTATTTCGGTTTGACTTAAGGGGAATTTGCATTAAATACATGCACTATGCTTCATTAATAGTTATGTACCTAAAGTGTAAAAGCGTTTACATTATGTACATTTATACAAATGTTTTCGTGGGCCCACATAACCTGCACACTACGACTAGTTTTTACAAACGTAAAAATTCTAAAATCTCTAAAATTCTCATACACATGCAGTTTTGGCAATAGAGTGGCTTAAATTGGGCTTTGTACGTAAAAATATGCAGGGCGTTGGCCAAATCATTATTTTAGTTCTCGATTTTCGCTTCATTTACTTTACTCCTGAGATTTAGTAAAGAATGAGAAAAAGATTCAGTTGAGAGTTTGGCCAAAGACAGTAGTGGAATGGCTTGAGAATGTCTTGAATCTCTGTGAACAAGGCAGCCGGCAATTTCTGTGCAGCTCCATTCAATCCAATCAAACTCGATCGTGTCGTGTGGCATCCTGGGGATTCCTTTACAACAGATAATTTTTCCTCGAATATTCATTACTCACTCTTCTAACTTCTAGCTTGGTAATTTACTACAGGGAAACTTACTAAACAATAAACTCACAGAAAACACAACTGTATTTACTACTTATTACTTATCTAGTCCATGCATCCAATCCAAATTATCCTACCTACTACATACAAACAATTGTGACTGGTAAAATGTTTCTCAGCTCCTATTGTTAACATTATTTCACAATTTCATTGGACAAACGAAATTCACGCAGTTAACTATTTTACTTACCTTCCTATTTAACAATAACTAATTGTAGGACTTTCAAATTGGTTTAGTTTTCAAATTTCCCTACTTAAAGCGATTGATTGGATTTTTTCTGCATGAAAATCTAATAAACTATAATGGCTATTAGCAGATTGCAAAGTTGTTAGGTAACTATTGCACTATTTATAAAAGCATAAATTATATTTACATAGCTTCCTAAAAAATTATGCGCGTACCAATAATTACATGGCACACTTTATATTGACCGTAAGAATATCTCAACTGTATGGAATTCCTTATAGACACACACTCTCCTTAATTAATATTGAGAGATTCTTATTTACGGTTTAGATATTTGCTCCTAAGTAAGTTGGTAGTTAGAATGAGATTTAAGAAATTTGCACACCGCCCTCCTCAGACAATTCGAGTCAGTCTCAGAGTCTTAGTCAGTGTTACACTTTTAATTGGCGAGATTTCAAAAACTTCATGCCTTTCTTCTCTTATAATATTTCAAAACATCTGCAGCAATCTTTTTATCTATAGTAGTTAGCAAGAATCAGTTAACTTACATCTTATACTACACTATATGGTACCTGTATGTAAAACAAAATACTTTCATATATACAGTATTATGCACTATAGTGTAAAGTAGTATTAACACAAACACAGTGCACAAGTTTTGCCGTTACCTTCCTGAAGCATTTCTGTCTTACACTTTATTGTAGTTATAATGCTAGCGTATTGTTAAGGAAAAATTATAGGTCTTGTCTTGTCTGACTTTTGATGATCTGAAAGTGTCTAAGTACAAGATCTAATGAAATAAGGAAAGGTTAGCTTTGAGTAAGTACAACTAAATCATTTTGGCTCTATTTTTCTTTGGTTTCCTTGATGAGGTGTGTGTTTGCTGTTGTTATTTTGAATCAAACAGAGAAATTTTGTCTAATTTAATGTGGCATGGGACGGCACACCTTAAAAGCTACCTCACACTCATCTTACTCTCATCTGAACTACTAACAAACCAAATACTTGAGTAAATAAAATAAGGCAAACCGATCTAGTGGTTTGATTTGACTTGGTTTGGTTACATAGAAATGAAGAAGGAAAAGCGTTGCATTTTTGTGCAGTGTTATTAAAAATAAATCGTTTAATTATATTTTACTATGTAAGATACACTAGTACATTACATACCATACCTACATACTTGAGGTTTTCTAAATTCTTTCATTAAGTTCCATCTATGCCTACATACATAAATAAATACCTGGAGGTAATTGCTTCAATGAATTCAATCAACAAGATGCATTTCCCATCACATTACATCCAACATACAAACAGATACTTAACTAAACGTTCAAGGTGACTTTAATGAAAACACTGTAAGCTCTAAAATAAAACAAACACCTCAGATTCACCTGAGTGCGTATAAATGCACTTCTGCGGATTGGAGATTGCATTGCAATGCAGTTCATGCATAAGATAAATACCTACAGTCTACAGTACATAGTACAAAGTACTTAGCATGATGTGATGACGATGACAATGACTAAGTAACTATTTGTATGTGTATATATTATAAATACACTAAACTACATACATAGCATCTAAACAAGAATGTGCATGCATACAATACTTACGTATATAGTTATCTGCATCCGTATACTAATTGTAAATAGCTACCTGCCTACACCTACATATAAATACATAGTAGATAGTAGGTAGATTTAACTAGTGCATTATCTAGGTACTAGATAAATGAGAATAAGACAGTGGGAAAAACATGAGAAGAGAATTTACTGAGAGTCAGAGAAAAAGTTAAAGAGAATGAGCAGAACTGAAATGTGAAGAATTCTGGTTAGGAAAATAAGATCTGTCGTACGTGAAGTGAAGGAAGAGAATTTACTCATAGTTAAAGCTAATAATGCTACTAATACGTAGAGTCCAAAGACTGCAGCTTTTCATCACGTTCTCTCCTTCGTTCTGCTTGATTGATAATTGTCGTTGTTTCACAATATTTCAGTTTATACAGATAATACCTACATATGTACATGTACATGTAGCGAAAATTCAAGCCAAAGTAATTGACAACTTCTAAAGGATTTCTGCGACTCATTGCTCTTCTGTCGTCGTTAGAGACTGCTTAACTCAACCCATAAGCTTAAACTTTAAACTGACTCCATTACACAGACTTAGGTAAGATAAGTGAAGTTTAAAGCCAAAACGACAATTCACATCCGATTCTACTTCTACTAAACTGTAAAAAGTGAAACTGACTTAATGCAATGACATGAGACGAAGTGAGCTCCTTTACTAGCAATCAGCATCTTAAATTCTTTGTATATTTTATGTATGTTGTAGAAGTTTAACCCGATCTCAGGTTAAAGAGTTGAAAGAATTAAAGGCCTATAGACACATCGCATAGCTAGTACGTCACAGATTCTGGATAAAACTGCGTCAACCAAAATTGGACTCTGTCTAGCCGATATGCTTTGCTAAACTTTTATAAAGTTTGTTTGCTCGAGAATCTTTTTTACTTAAAAGTAGATTATTTTCCCTAGTGTACTATAAATAGAATATAAATATAAAAGAATCATTTATAATAGCAGTGGCTACTTTTACTCGTAGAAAGTATTGAACTCTATGCAATAGTATAAAAATTAAGTAAGCAATGGAAGCAGCCTGTGAATTGTGAATATCTTAAGTATGGGTACAACAAATCATATGAATGGAGTTCGTGTCCGTAGTTTACAATATAAGAGGACAAAATGAATTAAATGGAGGAAGTGTAGAGAACACGAAAGGATCGGATCGTAAACTTTAAATGAGTTATCATGATCTTCCTGTGTGAACAAATGTAAAGTGAGAAAACGCAAAGAAAATTTATAATTTTCTAACGTTAGGGAAACAATCCTTTAGAAAGGAATTTATTAGTAGGAGAATAATGTACTGTAGTAGCTATAAAAGCTAGTAATAAATGCATAATAGGTACTACAGACAGTATACTTTGTATTTTGTATTGTACATGCATAGTAGATTAGTTTGCTATGCTCTGCTATTATTGTTAGTTATTTTACACGAAGTGAGTGAGTAGTGAGTGCTATGATGTTATGTTGATCTTGTTGAGGGTAGCTATTTGTTTTCTAAAGGTGAACTGTAAGTAAGTACATGATAAAAATATAGAATATTGTATTATGAGAGATGCTTGTCTTCTTGTCTGTCAAAGAAGCTGCAATGGAAAATGATGATGATGATGATATGAAGGTGTCCACGAAATCTGGATCACGATTCCTGAGGTTTCAATGCTCCGTAATTTGCACTTGGCCTCCCTGTTTACACGCATACATTCTAAATGCTCTACTCTACTGATTTTACAGTGGGGATGTTCCTTATTTACCTATGTGTACCTGAGTCACAACAAGAAAAGCTAATTCATCACTGCATTGCATTTTAGCTTTCGCTCACTCAGAGTGTATTTATCTATAATGTGCTACTTGATTTGATAATTCACAGGGAAAATAAATGCAATAAAAAATTGTGACTAATACAAGTAAGTTCCTTGTAAACTTAAACTTAGGTGTACACATGGTGTATATAATGTTATAAACCCAGATATTGTTTTTCAGTTGTAGAATTATATAGTACTATATACATAGTTAAGGTTGTAATATAAGGACATTGTTGTAGTAAGTGTAAGAACATTAATAAAGGGATAGTGTTGAGTAGAGTGCAGACAACTGCTTTTACAATTATCAGAATCAGAATTACTAGATTGATATGTCGTGTTTGTAATATTTATTTATGTAGGCTCGGCTTCGTTAATATCAACTTCTGCATTATTACGTATTATGGTACAAGAATAGCAATAGTATTGTACAGCGTTATTATATTATGTAGAACATGCCTTCATTTACTCGTTCCCATCATACCAGGTACTTACTACGGTTTAGTATTTGTATGTAAACACCACATTATCCTTATCAACTCTAATTCAGTCTAAAATAAGATGACTAATGTAATTCTGGTAATAATTCATGCAGATTACAACTGATATTAAAAGTCATCGAGATATAGCTCAACAAACTTAATTCACGTACACATTATTGAGATAAAAGTAGTTATATGGAGAATACATACTTGTAGTCGTAGTGAATAGTACGTATAAGTAATCGTGTAGGTAAACTTAAATTGTATTTTAAGTGATAGTAGCTATTATGTATATTTGCCTTGCACTACACTAGACAGCATTTATCTGTACTATTTCCATATAGTAGTACAGAATTCATAATTTAGCTTTTGAATTCCTCTTATCGAGCCATTAAACTAAACTAATGTATACTTAGGTGTAGCGTTTTGCTCACTACAAGCAAAATTGAATTCGTTATTTGTTTTCTTAGAAGCAAAACGTATAGGAATGCATAGTACATTGTAATTTTCACTTAGCTTACCTAGGTAGTTGAGATTTATGTAAAACGATTGGAAGCTATTTTATAGGTACGTTGATGTGTGTGGAATTTTAAATCTCGCAAAATTATCTTTATAAGCATTTGTATTGCATTTAATGCTACTTATCCGTAATCAAAAGAGATAGTTTATTTGATACTAAATGCTTTCGTGTCGTGCATTCTCTAGTATTTTGAATATAATAAAATTTTCATGTTTACTTTTGATACTCTATTATCAAAGCTATTTAATCCCCACGACAATGCGAAGTAGGTACAGTATATTATATTGAATGAAAAGTAATATGTAGATCCTTAATAATATAGCAGAAATCTTTCAAGTATACGATTGGACATTCTACCTCATCTCAAATAACCTACAATGAATTCATACCGAGAACTATTTAACTGCACATTGTGTAAGTAAGTATATTGTAAGTAAATAAACTTGTCGGGAAAAAGTAGGGATATCAAGTAGCTACAGTTACAATAATTTGATTTGAGTGCATTATTGTCAAACAACTAAAATACTAATTCAAAATGACAGAATATAACATCCTATGTGCAATAATAAACACAGAAAATATTTTGATTATCCTATTCTACTCTTTTGTGCACTGCACGTTTCTTTCATTTGCATTCAGTTTTTTACATATGCATACATAGTAAATGCATTCCAATTCAATTCACTTCACTCATTCACTCCCAAGCTATTAAATTCCATATGTACAGATATGAGCTAACAACAAATCAACTTGTTTTCCTTACAACTTACCTGAAGTAGCTAGTCAAGAGATATCACACAGTAAAATATATCCGTACATGCATTATATTGTTGAATGACCGTCCTATACTAAAAATACCGGGTCTAATGTCTACCTAGTTCTTTGCAGCATTACGAACGTCAATACCATATTGTTCATCCAATTTCTAATACCATCAGAATTTTCTTTCATGAATTCTTCTACGTAAGCTAAAACAAACTATCATGTACATAATAATATGTAAAAGTTCTTACTTCGATTAAGATAATAAAATACTTTTTTTTATTCCCCTAGTCAAAAATATTATGTTCAATGTAGTTAACTACAATATTATATTATTTATGATATGATAGAGAATTGACTTTGACTTTAGCATTGCTTGTCCTACATTAAACTATTCCACTATATTATATGTACACGAGGTGATGTATGAATTTTATAGTAATAAGTATAAGGAAAAATTCATTTCTGTCTAGATGTAGTAAATATTAGGTAAACTCGTAGAATACTAGAATGAAAATCAAATAAGAGATGTCCATGGTTTGGCTTTTGCTTTGTTTGGTTTCCTTTGCACTTGTTAGTCTTGGTTTCCTTTGCACTTAAATTGAATCATATTATTGTTGTATATTGTAGCATCATTTTGTAGCAAAAAAGAAATACAACACCAATGAGTCTGATAAAATGTTTTATTTTGTATGAATTTCATATCAAACTTACTTGTGTAATATGAACCACTATGTAATCTGCGTCATCGGCATAATTCAGATAAAGTGATTATGATATTATAATACAAATCAGAATAACCATAATTTCTGGACTTAATACTAAATACTAGTTTCAATAATATTAAGACTATATAGTTGCAGCATAATATTGTGATCCCTATACACATTCTACTACTTTACTCATCGTCAGTAAGCAAACTAAAGCAAACCAAACCACACTACCAAAAAACACGTCAGATTTTTTATGATGGAATTCAGTTGATTTTGTTGAATCAACGTAGCGTAGAATTTTTCACAGTTCTTGTTCTCACTTGTTGAGACGAGGTTTGGTTTGCGTGTCTAATTATCTCAATCTCACCTCACCTCCGCGTATTACTCATTTAAAAAACTTTCAAATATTTACTAATAACATAAACCAAAGCTATAGAGTAACTAAAACTAAACCTAACCAAAACATATAAGCACCTAGGCAGGCCAGGCAGGTTTTTAGCTTTAAAGATCCGAGAATTCCATTTCTATTCTTTCGGCTCAGTTAAGTTTAATTTCAAAATTCAACTCTGAAGTGAACCAGTATGTATATTATAATAAATCCAAACGATCATACATATAATAATTCTGATAGCTATGTAGAATTTAGGAATCTATGTATATAGTGTAGAAAAATTCAAGATTCAAGAGCAAATAGCATTCACGCAGTGATTTTAAATTGCCATTTGAAAATTTTTGCATTCTTTTTGCAGTCTTAGTTAGTTAATCAGTCGCACATCAATAAATACATTTACTTAAGTTAGTTACGATTAGCAAGTTTCTTGGAAAAGAAGCAGGATTAAAAATGTACAGTTGTTCATGAGAGTATTTGTATAGGTATTAACTGAACAGAGTTGAATTATTATTAAGTATAGTTGGTAACTAACTGAGCATAAGCAAAGCAAGGAAAGCACAATAGCCTAGTTGGCTCGGTGATAAGTTAGTAGCAGACTGCAGTGCAATGTTCCTTTTTGGTTTTACGATCTATTCAAAATACTTACAAAATACAACAGTATTTATTTACACAAGGAAGGATTAAACTCAGATTTGAGACTGACTAACCTAGAGTAGTGAAATAAGCAGAGTAAGTACAATCTAACCATAACTAAAGCCTTTCGGTTCTTTGCAGACTTAGATATTAATGTGAGAATTAAAAAACAAAGCTTAATCTTGTCAAGGAAAATTGCATTTTGCATTGTGCTGATTAAAGGAGGAATTTTGGTATTTGCCTTTCAATAGTACCAGGCAAACTCATAACCCCTCCGAAAAAACCAAAGTGATTATGAAAAAAATAAATGTTTATTTATTTTCTATTTGTATACATGTATGTATTTTGGGGTTGAAAATTTCCTTAGTCTGGTAAAATTTAAATGTTTACGCAATTTGGGTGCTAAAATTTCTAAATTGTTTTTTCGAAGCTATTTTGAGTTTGCTTAAGTTAATAGATTCTTCGGAACGGCCACGAGCATAGCTGGTTCTGGTAGGTAACTGGGATCTCATTTTGTTCTTACTGTGTTCAGTATACACAGAAACAGCAGTCGGCACTCGCTCCTGCTATTCATTCAATTATGATTTGCACTTTTGCATTTTAGACTGCACTTTGCCGTCGTCATCTCATCTTGATGCCCTCCTTTCCTTTCCCTAATTCTTCCTCCAATAATAAAACATGTTCTATTGTCAATGTCCTCTGTTTCAAGCTGTGAATAGCACTTCTCATTTAATTCATTATATTTTTCGTCATGTCTGTCTCACTTTTCGGCTACGCTAGCTGTAGCTGTACAATACAATACTTACAAACAAGAGCACAATAGCGTTTCACGTCTGAATCTATTTTACTGTCTCAAAATCTCAACTGGAAGAAATGCCTCTCTATAAGGTAGTAGTATCCCTTATCTCTAATCTTTGCATAGGTAATTATTATGGAATCGCTAGACTTATTTAGTGTGTCTGCTGTAGTTGTAGACAAGTAGGAGACCATACTTAATATTTACTAGACATTTTTCGTGCAAAATTGTGAATTATTACAATGATGGCATTCTAACAGGTCTGCAGATTTTTTTCTCCGTCTGGCAAGTTCTTCGGCCTTTAGAATAGTTTACTACCTTCACATCTTGAATAAATAATACACAACACAACATTACAGTTAGTTAGTTTTGAAACGTGAAAAAGCTTTCGGAGGTACAGTCGTAGATGCATACTGGAAATGGTAACAAGGTGTGAATATGTATGTCTAGGGAGAAAACAGTTTGCAAATTCGACACGAATTCTTGCATTATTGTAGTTACACATACTATGTATGACTATAGCTCTAATTTTTAACTAGCATTTTTGCACATGTACTTTCAGCACAGATATCTGTATTTATTTTTCTGTTTTGACATTCAGCGTATTACTTTATTACGAGCACCAGACTAGATTTTCTTCTCATGTGTACTGTATTTACTGTTTGCACATTGAACAATGGACAGGTACAGCACATACATAGCATGCACGTGTGGAGATAGAGATGGAAACAGGATGAGGTCATGATGTTGTTGTTATGAATGCTGAAATGCTGCAGACTTGCAAATAATTTCTGACTTCTCTGCATGGTCTCATCTCATCGCTTCACTCACAAACCCCATTCAAATCTTATCACAGAAAATAACATGAAAATTCTTCTTAGTTGAGCCAAAATGCTCTGTCAAGTCGAAGTGTCATCTCAGTGTCCCTTATTATTATTTACAGTACAATACTCACACATAATAAGAAAATTATTCTTACAACGCTTGTGTGTGTTGTGTGTGTGTTAAAAGGAGGGTATGACAAGTCTTATTGAACAAGAAATATCATACACACCGCTCAAGCCACAGTTGGGCTTACTTAG